>CM060293.1:6097146-6184646 GCA_030684275.1 Acipenser oxyrinchus oxyrinchus
ACACACACACACACACTCACACACACACACACTCACACACACACACACTCACACTCATACAGACACACACTCACACACACACACACACTCACACACACTCACACTCATACAGACACTCACACTCACACTCATACACACACACACACTCACACACACAAAGCTTTCATCTTCTTTCACCTTTTTTTCTGAGAAAGGAAAGGATTGTTTTAACTACGATGCTAGATGTCTCAGATGAGATTAAAGCTATCCTGTCCATTTCAAATCCCTCGGCAGGGGGCCGTGTTTAATTAAAGTATCAATGGGAGTTTGGGTCTTAAACCGAATCTTTTCTTTTCCATGTTCTTTGTTTGTTTGTTTTTACATTTTGGAATGCACTCAGATGTTATTTCAACTTTTTTTTTTTTTTTGGGGGGGGGCTCTTTTACCCGATCTGTTTCTATTAAACTGGAGACATAATTAAACGGAAAATGTTTTAGGACCATCCATTTGCTTTCTCGATTGTTTCTAAATGCAGTTTACAGTATGTACAAGTTGCTGGGTATTATTCCTAAACAAATACAATCCACATCGTTAGCCTCTTGTTTATATTCCTATAATACGTTTTTGATAGTAATGTGTTTTTTTAAAATTATTATTTTCATTAACTTATTTTCACTAACTCAATCTTATTTATTTATTTATTTATTTATTTGTTTGTTTATTTGTTTATTTATTTGTGTATTTATGTATTCTTGCACAGTGTTATTTAGGACATTTGGATCATTTCTGATTTATGAATGGCTTGGTTTGACTACTGTCCGTGTTTCTATTTGGAGATACGCGCAGATGCTCGCAATGCAATTAGTCCCATCTATAAAATACAGTATTTCCGAATCATTATGCTGTTTGTTTTCTCCTATTGAAGATGGTTGTTGCATTTCAACAATTCTAAAGTAATACACGCTCATTCAAATGTTATTGCTTTTGAAAAGCAAATTATTTACTATTAAATTCAAATGCAAATTAAAATGTAACTCAACCTCCTAACACAAGCATAATTCAACACAAGCACGTAAAAACACTAATGTGAGTAAATATTCAACGAAGCCTGCATCTATACTTATTAAAAAATAATATTTTACACAATTATTATTTGTATTGCTTACAGACTATAACATGTAAAGCATTTAATATGTAAAGGCATGGGATTGTGTAGGTAACACCTTTTCTTAATTGTGTTGTTGGTTGTGATAATGTAAAAATGGGAAGTTGCTGAGTATAATTTTACAATTCGGAAACAACTACTCGGTTTCTAGGATATAATGCGTATATAGTAAAGTGATACATTTTTTAATTTCACCTAAATCCAGTTCTTTTTTTTAATCTGATTTATTGTCTGATTAAATTTTTCTAACGACCGATCTTTCAAATAAAATAGAAAAAAAACAATTTAAATACATGTATTAATAATAATAATAATAATAATAATAATAATAATAATAATAATAATAATAATAATACTCTATTGATAAAAGGGCACTCTTAATATCTCCAGCTAACGAATCATATTAAACAAACTGCCAGTCATGCGACTGCAACCCATATTTAAAGCATAGATTATAAATACTTATAAAACAATGCGTTTACACACTGATATGGAAGATGCCAAACGTTAAGATTAATACCGTATATTGTGTCTTGTTTGGGGGGCAGGCATAACTGCATAGTGTGTGAAGCAATATGAAACTCAAAAAGTGAAGCGGACAGACGATGTTCATCAGAGTTTATTTTGCTGCCTCAAACTTCTTCGACCTCAAAAAATCCTATTCTTTTGGCAAATGCCGGATCAAATAAATGAGATGCATGCGGTAGCCTACAAACATACCGCGAAGACCGATGCAGAACTATCCATTTCATGTGTTATGATAGTACTAAATACACAGTTAGAAGATATATCTAATAGTATGCGTATGGACATTGTATCGGTGTGTTCTGTCAGTGTTGAATAGAATTAATATAGGGCACTTCTCCATAACAATAGAAAACCCTAGAATAAGGCGGGCTTTATTTTATAAAGTGCAATGTGATTTCAGAACATTCGACGATAGAGTCCGTTTATAGAATACCCATATATTCTTACATTAGCGTATATTATGTAATGGTGAATGTATACGATAAGGGCTCTGCTTTATTCACGTCTTTACATCAAAATGCAATTGCACCGTTTTTATTCATGTACATGAATATATATATATATATATATATATATATATATATATATATATATATATATATATATATATATATATATATATATATATATATAATAAAGTTTTACAGGCACCAGCGGTGTTAAGGGTCATTTTGTGTGGTTAGTTTCCTCGTGGGAGTTACCTGTAGATTGTATTAATGTCCGATGAAAGCAGAAGAGGCAGTATTGATTGTGTTCCATGCAAATTAGCCATGTGCTTTTGTGAAGGCTCTGTACTCTGTAAGAAGGCGCACATCAATCCTGAAGTGATTCCTTTTTGAAGGGTGTCGTGTGTACGGATTCATACTAAACGCGAAGCACCGTTTAATCCATCATTTTAAGGGTAGTGTTTATCAATTCATTTAAAAAAAATAGTTTAATATGTCAGTAATAACTCTTGAGAAGGCCTTATTCAGCAATGAAGACTTTTTTTTTTCCTTATTCAAACTGTACAGCAATTAAAAGCACTGAGCGCATGCTGTACACGTGCCGCTGTCTGTGGTTAGTTTTGTATTTATTTTAAACCCTTTGGTCTCGATAGCACACTGATTCGCTGCAGACTTGTTTTGAGGGATGCTGGGTTTGGAATATAAACAGATGCGCTCGAGTAAACACCCGGCATGGCTTCTGTACTGAACAGCCTGCAAACAGACTGCAGAGTCTGCGGTTAAAACAGCGCGGCGGTTCTTTACACTTTAAATGTTTAACCTGCTTTTTCTTGGTGCAACTTCCTGTGCTTGGGGCAGTCTTCCACCAATGGTCTAACTGCAATCAGATCATGTGACCGACCACTCAGGAAGTGATTAGGTACAAGGAAGTAGATATTAAACGTTTAGTTAATTAATGTCAAAAAAATCAAAATAAATACTACTACTACTACTACTACTACTACTACTACTACTACTAATAATAATAATAATAATAATAATAATAATAATAATAATAATAATAATAATAATGTCACGTTAGGGGTGAAAAGCATAAGATTAGAAAGTTTACCTGTAAGATGCTGTATTGAAATGATTAATAGATATTGGATACAGCAAGTAAAATATTTGTTAATTAATAAGTGATATACAGTGGAAGGGATGTATGACTAAAATAAAGTGAATCTGATAGGACAAATCATTTTCTTTTAGTAACACTACCTATTCTATCATTGAGTGTTTTACAGTTATAGAGAAAGGCATATACATATCATGCTGAAGTAGTGAGCTATTTTCAAAAGTTTTAATCCACAATAATATTTACTTTGGACAAGCTTAAACTATAAATAGAGCTTGGGTCAGCGAGGGCAATCGTTCAGCGTCCAGCACTTGTGTTGCAAAGTGGAAAGAAAATCAAATGTCCCATTCATTACTACCTCCATCCATCTTCTCAGTGCACTTACGAAATGTATCTTTAGTCAGTATAACATAAAACTAAGTGTTAGAAAATTGCTCTAAATTGATCCAAACAGTGGCGCAGTGTTTTGATAAAGCCTCTGGTGTACCGAGGTTACGAAAATCAAACCTGTAACAGTGTCTCCAGTGTATTTCTGTCAGCAAAGTTCTATTTTAATGATTCAAACGATGCCAGTATTTAGTGCCTCCGTTTAAATCATTTACATCGACCTCGACTTGATAAATAGTTCTGAATCTCAGTTAGGATTGCGGGGTCGCCAGAACTCTGCAACTCACACCAACGAGGAGGTAGCCCTCAGGACCAATGCAAAGGAAGCAACAGGCAGGTTGGACTGCAGAAAGAAAAAAAATACATGGGCAAGGTTGTGAATTCATTTATGTTTGTCTTTTGTGTAATGTCTGGTTGTGGATTGTAGACTAGATTGAATTGGCCCCAGTTTGATACTGGAATGAGACGAGATTGAGTTTTACAGACCACTTTCCTGCAGGTGAAGCGCTAGAATCATCTTTATAGTGTTTACTGATGTTTTTTTTGGTTTTCCCCAACAGGCCTTAGTGTTCATACTTTGCCTCTGCTGCATATTAATGAAAGTAAACACCTTGTAAATAGCCCAGGCATTTACAGCATGTTATTGCAAATCTCTCAACTATCAACAGGGATTTATATCAGCTGTAAAACCCCCTGAGCTTGCTCCACAGATGTGTGATGGCACCCTGCAGCGACCTTGTTATTTTGGAGGCTTTTTAAGGTCCTGAAACCGTGCAGTGACATTCCCTGGAGTCTTGGGCTATAGGGATTCTTTTTTGGAGTCTTGGGCTATAGGGATTCTTTTCCAGAGTCTAGGGATTCTTTTCTGGAGTCTTGGGCTATAGGGATTCTTTTCCGGAGTCTTCGGCTATAGGGATTCTTTTGGGGATGGTACAGTATTTACTGAACCACTGTAACAGGCAGTGTAGTCGTCAATTTCACTGCTAACCAGTGGTGATTTTAATATATTTAAAAACATTTACATGCCTCCGATCAGCATGATAACATTCTAGCAGCAGGTCATTTTTTTTAAATGACATTTTTCTGTAGTTTAGTTTCCCCAAGTATATGGAACCGAATTTCAGTTGTTAAAATGCATCAAGCATATATATCTTTATTCTTTATTACAGCCGTATATTAAAACCCAAAACGTAGTTGCATTTGTATAATTTACAGCTGTGGCTCTTACACAGGAGAATAAAGGGCTTTTACTGTTGATGTTAATATGGATTAACAGTGAACAAACCAAATGAGTGAATTATCACACCGTAAAGTATCGAGGGAGGAATGCAGTGCGTTGAAAAGATTATCCAAGACCAAATTGTCTGGGAAAATAATGTATTTATAACTTGCAATCGCTTATTTTAAACTGCCTGTGATTTGTAAAAAATTGAAATAGTAGGCAAAACATGGTTTCTGAAAAAAAATAATAGTTGAAACATTTTTATTCATGAAAAAGCTATTTTGGGTGATAAAAGCAGGTCTTTTGATTCAAAAAGTGGGAGCCCATAAACGCTTCACAATTAAAACAGCTGAGAGACCATCGTTTGTATTTAATGAATAGCATTTCCTTTGAAGAATAACATAAAATCCCAGACCTCAGTATGTGTTTCCCCCTGGCGAGCGTTGCCTTTTTATAATAAACCTTGTAAAATAACAAAACATTTACTTTAACCCTCCTGCACATTTTTCAAAGCTTTCCTCTGTACAGCCTAATAAAACTCAATGGAAAGCAGCAGTAGGTTGTGTTTGCTGTTGTGAGTCTGCTGTGCTCACTACCAGGAGCAGGAGCTGCTGGATACACTGGTGCAATATTCACTGGGAGTTGAACACTCAGAAAGACATTAACGTCCATTTAAAACTGGGGTTCACAAAAAAAGTGGTAGAAATGAGCACAGTATAACTGACCTGCTGTAGGGAATGGCTGCAGTGCATTGCAGCACTGATTGCTACACAAAGTAATATTTGGAAAACTCTGGGCCATGTTTTCAAAGGGTTTACTCCACTCAAGTCCTCTTAAGCACTCTTAATGTGATTTTTCTTTTTTTATTTTGTAACAAGATTTTTTTCCCCTCCTTTCTAAAAAACAGGAGTTCATTAAAGAAAGGAGGAAACGCTTTGAAAATATGGCCCTTACTTTTTCATATTTTACCCAAAGAAATATTTATCAAAAAGATGAGTCACAATCGTGTTTGGACACACGGCTTACATCATGTTGCCTCCTAGTTTTCAGAGAAAAAAAAAAAAGTTTGATAGTTTAACAGAGGCTTAAGGTTAAGGATTGCAGATGGTGGCCTTATACTGAATACAGGAGTGACCTTAACACTGAAGGTAACCTTGCTTAGCTGTCAACCGGAGGAAATCTGGGCTGTAAATATACTGTCAAATAAACGCAACAACGATTCCCACACATTTTGCATTCAAATGTGTTTCTTAATTGTAATATATTAAAAATGCATTGGGCATTTCACCACAGCACACAAATGCTCATGTTGGATTTGTCTTCAGTGAAGCCTGTGCTGTCTGCTTTATACTCATAAACAACAGCAGAAGAGACAAGTGTGCAACTGAATATAGTGGAGCTCTCTGCAATAAAACACGATGGTTTGTTTTAGAGAGTGAGAAAGGCTGTCACTGTACGTCCCCTGGATGTCAAAACTGTTGAGAAGTCTTTCTGAACAAGAGGGAGAGACTGTTTGAAAAGACTGTGATGGAAGGGACTGGAGGGCATCTGGCCTTGATGAAGTGGCCACATATTTATTTGTGGTTACAGTCTCCGTGTTCAGAAGACAGGAGTAGACGTTGTCACTTCCTCCTGCTCTGTGTGTGTGCTCCTTTCCCTCCTTGGCTTGGCTCACTGTGGTGCTGAGTGAATTTCAAAGCACTCTGTGCAACAGCTCTCTGATCCTGCTTAAACCCTGGCTTTATTTGACCTCAACATACAAGAGGCCTAACTCTCCTGGGTATCACGATCAAAGAGCTGCCCAGTGCCCACCCCCTGAAACCCCCAGGGGGCTTAAGCCCTTAATTGCCACTCCAGTCTGCAGCTTATGTGCTGAACATATACATGTGTTTCCTATCTATGGCAGTAGACAATTTCAAAAGCTTCATTCAGGATTTTGAAGTTGTCCATAATCCCACGCAAAATAAACGATCACGGCAACTGCTGTGCAGGAACTGAAAACTCAAGAGCGGTGTAAATAGAAAGCTCAATATTATTGCTTTGGAGGGGTGATACTGTGATCTAACTGGTGTGGCGGGCAGTGCTGTGTGGTGTACTGGTGTTACGGATTCTGTCCCCTGTCGCTGAGATGAGGTTAAAAGCTCTATAACCACAAATGCAGACAAGCCCTTTGCAGATGAGCTCTTTTGCATAGTGGTTAGGGAGCTATACCATGCAGTGTGCACAGTTACTGGTTCAAGTCCAGCATCCACCTTTTTACACTAGTTTGCCTAAATATCTCCTCATGCAGCTAGTTACCCAGTAACACATGCGTTCATTGCATGCTGATATATTACTATATTACTATATTACTACATTACAATGCATGTTTTCCATTTGTATTTGAAGCCATTCTTAAAGAGTCATTGCTTTTGAACAATTAAACTCCTCAATGCATCAGTCTGATTGTAACCCCCCCCCACCACACACACATGACATCACCTTTCAGTCAAACATTAATATAGATTGATCCATCACTTACCTCTCTTTTAGTTCAATCGATTCCCATCCCTCCCCATCTTCCATCTTTCTTCAATGACCCCTAGTTAACCACGGGGGTCTCTTCCAAACACTCAGGTTATGGATCCTCAGTCCAAGTGGGTTTCAGGCCATGTGCTTCATCGTGAGTTATTGCAGTTCTGCTCAGGCAGGTTGGTGAGGGTGGGAGAAGGAACGATGCCACATACCCGAGTAATCTGAAGTCTGCTTGTGATCCCGCAGGTATATCGGAGCCCTGGGTGCGCGGGTGATCTGTGATAACATCCCGGGGCTGGTGAACAAGCAGAGGCAGCTCTGCCAGAAGCACCCGGACATCATGCAGTCGATCGGGGAGGGGGCGAAGGAGTGGATCCGCGAGTGCCAGCACCAGTTCTGCCATCACCGCTGGAACTGCAGTACCCTGGAGCGCGACCACACCGTGTTCGGCAGGGTCATGCTGCGCAGTGAGTCTCCTCGTTGTACACTGAACCAGGGTGGAGCCAGACCAGGGTGTCCAAATCAAGAAGCCGACCACCTGGAGAACTCGCTATGCAGCTCCGGACACAAGTTTAGCATCGCCTGGAATTTTAGGGTTCAGGCATCATTTGAAAAATAGGATATGAACATAATCTAGATCTTTTATTTAACATCATGTAATCGAAAGAAGCTGCAAAATGATATCGCAAAAGTCTACCGGAAGCCATAACAGTAGTACAGTATTTCATGTTAGATTTCGAAATTTTTTTGGGTCAGTTTTTCGTTAAGTATATGTAATACTACAAAGCGGTATGCAATTTCAATATGTTAACGTAACATTATTCAGCAGGTTTCATTGGACTTTATGAAGCAGAATTAGTTAATTCTCTATAGAGGGTGATGCAAAACTTTTGGCCATAGCTGTAGTTTTTGCTAAATAAGGTTAATTCCAAGCTTCATCACAACTGGATAAGCAAAGACATGAAGTACATCCCTCCTCCAGATAATAAATACAGGCCCAGTTGGTCACATTTGGCAGTGGGGCAGTGCTTCAGTGGGGCAGTGCTTCAGTGGGGCAGTGCTTCAGTGGGGCAGTGCTTCAGTGGGGCAATGCTTCAGTGGGGCAGTGCTTCAGTGGGGCAGTGCTTCAGTGGGGCAGTGCTTCAGTGGGGCAGTGCTTCAGTGGGGCAGTGCTTCAGTGGGGCAGTGCTTCAGTGGGGCAGTGCTTCAGTGGGGCAGTGCTTCAGTGGGGCAGTGCTTCAGTGGGGCAGTGCTTCAGTGGGGCAGTGCTTCAGTGGGGCAGTGCTTCAGTGGGGCAGTGCTTCAGTGGGGCAGTGCTTCAGTGGGGCAGTGCTTCAGTGGGGCAGTGCTTCAGTGGGGCAGTGCTTCAGTGGGGCAGTGCTTCAGTGGGGCAGTGCTTCAGTGGGGCAGTGCTTCAGTGGGGCAGTGCTTCAGTGGGGCAGTGCTTCAGTGGGGCAGTGCTTCAGTGGGGCAGTGCTTCAGTGGGGCAGTGCTTCAGTGGGGCAGTGCTTCAGTGGGGCAGTGCTTCAGTGGGGCAGTGCTTCAGTGGGGCAGTGCTTCAGTGGGGTAGTGCTTCAGTGGGGCAGTGCTTCAGTGGGGTAGTGCTTCAGTGGGGCAGTGCTTCAGTGGTGCAGTGCTTCAGTGGGGCAGTGCTTCAGTGGGGCAGTGCTTCACATTAAGAGGAAAAGCATCTGTCGCTCGATGCTTAGTGAACAGGTTTCATAACTTTGCATGCAGAAACCAAATACCTTCCTCTAACACGAGGGATTTACAGTATTTTGCAGACCACTCAAGTGGCCCACATCTCTCGGGTCAGACCCACAAACTGACATTAGAACGTATAGGAAGACTCCATTCTTAATTTAAATTGCAAATTATATCATTTAAATAATTTAGGTGAGATTAACCACAGTCCCAAATTTTCTCGAGGAAGGGGGATATCCCAAACACCCTCCACCCCCTCGCTCATCCGCAGCAAATATACCAGCATTCCAGATGATGAAACTTGGGACCTATATTTTGTGCCCCCCCCCCCCCCAAAAACCATGCACCCAAAAGTGCAAGCCCTTTTGTTTTGAGTGTTCCTGAGGTTGCAAGAGAATATGATTACAGTCCAACCCCATCCAGCCGCCCTGCTCAATGGAATGTGTTTAGGGCAGATTAAGAAACTTCAGCACACATCCATACGATCTTGAGACCTTGAGAGGATCCCTCCACCCGGATTACATCAAAGAGCATTCCTTACCAGACAGTCCATGAACGAACACAGCAGATAAAAAGAACCGTTACAGTTCATGAAACCGAACCTGTGAGGTCTGAATCCCTGACAGCTCTGTAAAAACTGCACACCATCATAAACTATCTTTCAACAAAATAAAAGATGTATCCTTTTTTATTCCTCTCCGCAGTATTCTTTATCACTCAATTAGGAGAGGGGTTGAAATGCCCCCTTTTTAATTTAGTCTTCCAGTTTTTATAGGCCACATTTCAGACATTCAAAAAGACGCTGGCCCAGCATTTATCCTGGTCCTAAATAAGTTTTTTGGGGGAAAAAAATGGCTTCTGAGGGGAAAAAGGCTTTGTGGAAATAGTCATTAAGATAGGCAAGGTAAGTCAGGTTTAACAGCGATAGTGAAGCAGTTAACTGTCTATGGATGGAGGTGTAATTGGTCCAGTTAAACAATTAAGAACACAGTTGGAAAAAATACTCAGTCAGGAATAGACAGAGGTGCCCCGCCAGGCTAAAAACAACAACTTGCAGCCCTTCCTTTTAATAGCACTTCAGTGCTTTATCATGTTCCTATCTCTGCTGTTTATTTCACCATAAACAACACAAAGCTATCCTCTCTGGTTTCTTGTGTGCCTGCAGGGGAATTAACATGGGCTGTCTGTAAATGTGGGAGTCTGATGTGCAGCCTGATTTTAATGCTGACATGTAAGTGGCCCAAGCGAAACAGAGGAGAGCTGTTGCACACTTCTGGTTTGCTAGAGTAGCAGCCAGTTTAGTTATTAGCGAAAGCAATTTTACAATCAACTTTTACAATCAAGCATCCTTCTCCGGAGTAATTCTTGAATCATCGGTTCTGTTTTTAAGAAGCAGGTGCAAAGGCTAAAGGAATTGTTTTGAGAAGAATGCATAAACTGTAGCTATTTAAAACGAGTTGGTAAAAAAATGATTCTGAGTAGCCCTTATTTTATATCTAACAAAAATTGCACTTTACCTGGTACAAGCACAGCTGTGTGGTGTACAGGATGAGGCGTGCAGTCAGGGGAGCGCAGGTTTGTGTCCTGGACTCCACAAGGGAGTATCTTAACCGCTATGCAAAGGAGCCGGGCTCGTCTGCATTCGTGGTTATAGATCTTTTAACTTCATCTCACCAACAGGGGGCAGAATCCGTACCGGCAGTGCATCACACTCTCTCCCCACCCCCTTTAACCCCAGCGATCGGCTGCACACTAACCATGAGATGATGCCTCTTACACTAAGAACATGTAACCTGCCACGTGTGATGTTTTTTAAGGCACAAAGCCCGTTTTTAATACCGTAGTGGTTTAAAAACACAAGTCAAGACTTCACAACCCAGCAAAACATTCGTGCAGGAAGGGCAGATTAAAAAACGAACGAAAGAAGTGTAGCTGGCTGGATGTTACCCCTGTGGTGGTGATATATCATAAAGTAATCAGATATGTAAATATTTGGAAAGGAGCTCTGGCACAGATACAAATGTTGATTCCTTGAATTATAACCGGCATTACCCTTGTGTTTATCAAAGCCAGGGAAACACGAAAGGGGCCTGAAAACCTGAGAGCTCATCCTTTAACAAAAACAACTGTTGCTGAGCGCTCCGTTGACTGCATGTATCAAAGACAATGTCTTGACTTTTTGTCCTGCATGGCTGTTTAAAGATAAAGCCCAGAACACAGCATCCTCCTACATGCTGTCTCAGGGTGCGCTTGTGACTGAAAGAAAGCATGGTTTGTGTAAGCATACAGCTTCACCCCAAGGATTCTTTTTTGGCCAATTTGAAGCTGTTACTTTCTTCATTTTAAATGGTTCTGAGCCTCTAGCAGTAAAGTGAGCGAGACTGCAATGCACTTGTGTATATTTTCTCAGCTAGGTGGCATTTGAAGATGGTGAACAGCAAGGGAGGTGTTATAAGGGGATGGCGACAGCATTGGTTTAAATTGGCAGACGTTGGTTCAGAAGGGATATCTGGGTTATATTTGAAACTGGCCGACTGAGAGCCATCATTAACTGCTCTTTCATGCAACACAGTTGTTTCTCTCCTGGTTTTCTGCTGGTGCACTTGTGAAAGGGATGGCTCTCGTATCTTAAACAACATGTGCTTCTCTCCCCGGTTCCGCAGGCAGTCGGGAGGCAGCGTTTGTGTACGCCATCTCCTCAGCTGGGGTCGTGTATGCTATTACGAGGGCCTGCAGCCAGGGGGAGCTGAAGTCCTGCAGCTGCGACCCCCACAAGCGAGGCCGGAACCGCGACGAAAGGGGGGACTACGACTGGGGCGGCTGCAGCGACAACGTCAACTACGGCATCAAGTTCACCAAGGCCTTCGTGGACGCCAAGGAGAAGAAAGTGAAGGACGCGCGCGCTCTCATGAATCTGCACAACAACAGATGCGGGAGGAGCGTAAGTCAAACCGGCATCGTTCATTATTTCAAACACAGGCGAAAGAAGACGTGGGAATTCGCGGAGGATCCCACAGGCAGTGGCTCTGGTGCTGGTTAGGGAAACCGACAGGGGGACTGTTTTAAACTGACACCTCCAGGGGCCTGTAGCTTGTAAAGAGGCAGTAGGGTTGAACTTTGACCCTAAGAGAGAATGCCCTGGTCTACTATGTACACACATTACTGAAGTCATGTCACATGTGAGATACTAGACCTCTATAATCAGAGTTGTATTCAGTTTACTGGTCTGCTGCTTTGAGAGGCTGCACTACAAGCTGAAGCGTTAGGCGAAAGAGATTTGCTGCTTTTAATGACAAGAGATCAAGCTCCGAACAGGTATTACTGCGGATAGGGTCATACCTTAGGGAAGGGCACAACTCAGATTGCCTTTCTTGTATTGAACAGGCGGTGAAGCGCTTTATGAAGCTGGAGTGTAAGTGTCATGGAGTCAGCGGCTCTTGCACACTAAGGACTTGCTGGTTGGCTATGTCAGACTTCCGAAAGACAGGAGACTTCCTGCGGAAAAAGTACAACGGGGCCATCCAGGTGACCATGAACCAGGACGGGACCGGCTTTACTGTGGCCAACAAGATCTTCAGGAAGCCCACCAAGAACGACCTGGTGTATTTCGAAAACTCTCCCGATTACTGCCTCATGGACAAAGCAGCAGGTAAAACACGCGGACCCTCTAAAACCTTTGGTAGAAACCTGACCTTGACTGGGTAGGCTTGGGTCACACCTTCTCAACCAAATACAGTGGTCTAATGTAACAATCTAAACAGGGTTTCAATACCTCTATAATAATCCTGCTGGTGTTTTCTCCCATTTATTCACCCCTTCCTAGCATCACTGCGGTACATACAATAAAAACACAGGATACTAGGTCTCAGAAAATCAGGTTTAGAGTGGGAGTATAAAGATGCAAATCATTAAAACAGATTGGCAATATCATGGCCCCAGTCCAACAGTGGTGCTTATTCCTAACTCTACATGTGCTTGCGTGTGAGTGTAGCCCGACACAACATACTAAAACAAAGAAAACCCATGTGGATTCCTTTAGCAATGTCACCACTCTCAATTTGCAAGTCCAGTAAACCCTGGCTGGCTGTTGATTCCACCACGACCCAGACTACAGGCACCAGTGTGGGCAATCACCTCTAAAATGAGTCCTGTAGTTCTATAAGGACTACACCCAAGAAGCGCCACAGATAATGAGCAAGCCAGGGGTCCGAGTGGGGTGAGAAGACTCTCCCAAGCAATGCAGAACTCCCGGTATTTGTTTTGCCATTGGCTGCTGACTCACAATGGTGCTTTTTCTGTTTCCAGGGTCGCTGGGAACAGCAGGGAGAGTTTGCAACAAGGAGTCGAGAGGGACGGACGGCTGTGAGGTCATGTGCTGTGGGCGGGGCTACGACACTACCAGTGTGACGCGCATCACCAAGTGCGAATGCAAGTTCCAGTGGTGCTGCGCCGTCAAGTGCAAAGACTGCGAGGAGACTGTGGATGTACACACCTGCAAGCGGGCAGAGTGGGTGGACCAGACCTGAGGAAGCTCGTTGGCCCCTTCATCGGGATATCGCTTCAGGCTACGGCATTCTGGGAGTTGTAGTTCCATTGCATGGCTTTTATTTAACTAATACGGCAAAGCACTAAAAGAGGACTGCGCTTCCCAGAAGACACTGTGGACCCTTGCACATGCTCAGTAAATCTCTTATTATCCCTTCTGAATGGGGAACTTGCAATATGTGCTTAAACTGTGAACTCTCCTATTTTTTGCATTGTATTTTTGTTTTAAAGTGGGACAGCGTAACTGCTCATAAAAATATTTTTTTTATGACGCTTTGAAGCTTTTTTTTTTACGACTTTAGAAACTTGGAACGAAAAAAAAGAACTATATTATTCTTGAAAATATTGGGTACGGCGAATATTTTTATAATGCTATTATTTATGCCATTTTTTGGAAACCACTGGTGTAGACGGAAAAGGCTTTTTAGCAACAATATGATCTCGTTTTCAATGAACGGTTAGCACTAGATGAAAAGAATACAATCTGTGTAGAAAACCAGGGCTTTACAATTATATTTCCATTTTGTGGGCACAGAACATCATTTAAACGCAATTCAAACTCTTGGTTAACCGGTCCATCGCATTGGCGTCTGTTGGATTTTCAAATTAAGAAACCCCAGGTGGGTCTCTGAATAGCTGCTCCTCAAGACCTGAACGTGATTCTATTCCAACCCCTCTGCTGCTTCTCCAAGCTTCAGGCTGCTAGAACCCAAAGACACCCTCATGGGGAAGCTCAGCCTCTTGTGACCCCAAATTCTTTCTCATCTGAAAAGCTGCACTAAAAAAAAGACAATTAAAAGCAGCTGTTGTGATAACTCTGCAGTGCATCTAGGACTCTCCCAACGCCTTTGTCTGCATCAGAGACACCAAACCTCGCCCACAACCTGGGAAGCTGAATATTAGTTCAGCAAGGGCTATGTGAACCTTGATTTCCATGTTACAACTTGCCTGTGGTTGTTGTGTATACTGCTTTTATTATTTCAAAGAAACTTCATATAAACCTATGATATTAGTATGTTACTAGAATCTCTGCTGTTTTCTGTTTTTTTAAGAATCATGGGAATTAAGCAATGTCTTCCTATCCAGGCATGGTTTGATATCACTTTGGGGTATTCTTCTAATGCAAAAAAGGCCCACAATCATAGCAGAAATAATACACAGTGTGTTTCCCATGAAACGTGGAACTGTCTTTCTATTCCTGCAGACTCAGTCCTATGGAGAATGCAGCGTGTAATATGCTTTGACATCAGATGTCCCCTTTAGGAAGCTAGATCATTATTTCTTTACACTCTAGAAATAATTCCAAGACAACAAGGCATATTTTAAAGATGATCTGCCTTATACATATTTTTTTTATTCAAATAAAAATGCATACCGTTCTTTTCGCGTTGAAATTTCACTTGGGGACACATCAACAATGACTGCCGCCTAATTCAAAATCCAAAACCGCTGTGCTCATTCAACCATGGTCTGAAAATACTTTAGCAAAAGCTATTGAGACTGGCAGAGTCTGGGGAGCATGTGGAGGCTGTATCTCAAATCTTCAATGGATTCATTTTAAGTTTGATTGAGAGTCGATGCTGTGATGTTCTAGCGGGTATCTAATGTCTGACAGAAGCCCGCTAGAGCTGGAAGCTGATTGGCTGATGGTGCTCAATCATTTTCTAATTTACACTAGAGACCTCATTATCAAATCATTATGAAAAAGGCAGTCTTTTTCTCATCAGAATCTAGAGGTATATGGAGGCTGTCCATCCTATATTACACTTACTGCATATAGCTAGAGAACCGAATTTCTTTCAGCATTACCACCGGCAGAAAGGTGCAAAATAATTACACAATATAACAGGCAGTAAGAGCATGATTTTATAGTTTGGAAACTCACACAGGGATTTTTTTTCTAACTGTTACAAATACACAGCAGCACTGTAAATCTTCAAAAGATCCTTTTAAATGTGTTTTAAATAGAAAGCATTATTCCTGTCATCATATTCCCATTGCTATCGTTTCTACATAATGTATCGGGCGTTGCACAACCCTGTGCTTTCCCGCTGGCTCAGGAAAAAGAAATCTGAAGAGTATTTCTTAATGCTTTTCAGACCTGCGATGTGTGAGCCCAGTTCAGATCTACCCAGTGAACCCTTTGTGCTGTGCTGCAGTGTTGAAAATTAGAAACGGCCTCTTGGAAATACCCACTCTTTGACTCATTTTGGCATTACAAACAGAACAACACAAATCATGATTTATTAAATCTGTCTCACAGTCCCTGCTGCAGTGAAAGTCTATGCAGGATATCCGTGCTAAGTGACATAAGCAGTTGCTAACAGGGTAATCCACAATGAATTCTCTTCAGTGCATTCTGTGTTCTAAGAAGTTATACTTTGGCCATGTCTCCTGCAAAGGACTGTTTTTCTTCCAGTGCTCCTAAAAAAAACCTATTGATTACAGATGTGCAACTATTCTGAGAGTGAGACTGATATCACCTCTCCAACATGAAATGAAAGCAGTCTCGACAGTAGCCACTGCAGATACCGAAGGAGATCATAGTACTGCTGAGGTGCATTACAAGGTAAAAATGGAACTACCCGCTCAGTAAAGCATTATTTGAAAGATCTAACGACCGGGGAAATGGGTGGATTAAAAAAAAAATTCCAAAAAGAAAAAATATATTTCCTTTTAAATCTATTCCTTTTAAATCTATACGACGTAATAACTTCTATTGGGACCTCAGAAATATAAATAGGGGTGGTAAGAATTTTTTTTTTGGGGGGGAGGGGTGTGGAGGTTGGGGAAATCAAAATAGAATAAGTGTCAATTTTAAATCCAAACATACATTTTTTTTTAAATCAGCCAAGCCAGGTTTGATATAATTACAGAGCTTCACTGTGTCGCCGTGCTCTACATAGAAAGATCAGCAATCTTAGAGTCAGTCCAATTAAAACGATAATGCATTATTGAAGCTCACATCCTGCGACTGCTGGGCTGGAAGCTCCCCAGTTTCCAAGCACACTCCCGGCAGAACATTTTACTTGGAATCTTTAAAAGGGCATTTTCTCAATGCGTGCTTTTCTTCCTCTGACTTGACTAATGGCATCGCTGTATACATCTAACATGCCAGCTGAAAAATGCGGATTTGGATGTAAAATCAATCCAGTGTTTTCAAATTAAAACACACATTGTTTCCTTTGTCTTTATGAACTATGACAATACATGATGGGCACCTAGCAAGCCCACTAAATGCACTAGCTTTGATTCAGACTCAGGCCTCCAGAGTTAACACAGATGAATGAGCCCCCCAAAGCACTCGCTGGGCCTCCTTGTCTAATATAATTGGAAGTGTCTGTCACAGTGACAGTGTATTCCCTGAGTGGGCAGGGTAGTAGGGAGGATTTAATTAAAGTAGCTGCCTCTCTCTCACCTCCCACAGACAGGGCCCTGTCCATTGACTCTTGAATGAGTATTTATGGGGGTCGACTTGGATAAATCGCATTCAGTTAATATTTGATGAAGTTAATATTTGAACATTGTGTTGTGTTACAGTCGTCACGTCCCGATGAATTTGTGCAACTCTGAAGTTTAAAGCACCTCTGTAACTTCAATGGGGCTCTCTCTGTTTTTTGACATACATTTGTTGGTAACATTTTCCATGAAGTGTCTCTTACATACTAGTTACATAGTAAATGCATGTGTACTTACACATCATTACAATGTTATTATGCATAGTTATATATTTAACATGCACATATTTTTGCATGGAATATGTAAGTACACAATTGTATCAGAAAAGGGTTAGGGTTAGGGTTAGGGTTATATCATGCAAAAACAATTACACATTAAGTACATTGTAGCTATGTGTAATAACATTGTAAGTACATGTGTCTGTACTAAGTAGCTACAATGTGAATACACAGTAATTGGAGACACTTAATGTAAAGTGCTACCCATTTGTTTTCCAGAAATGTCTTTCTCAGATAGCGGTGGGTGCCTTTTGACATTATTGACACAATCATAAGGGATAAACTGTAGTTATCCTTGTGGCATTGCTCCCAGAGTCATTTACACCATTGAAAATGTCTTCAGAGGAAATTCCAGTCTTTGTACTTACAAAAGACTTACTGTAAAGCATAGCGCATACAAAGTCTTTATCATAAGAGGCTTTTAGTTCCTTTCAGAGAAAAAAAACAGGGTTCAACAATCATCTAGTTACTGCCTTGCGGTTGCTATGGCATCATGAGGCGGAGGCGGGGCATGGGGGAGGGGGAGGGTGGCATGTGAACCAGGTATTGTAGGAATTCTCTCATTCGAAAGGGTTGGCTGGAGCAGGTGGGCAGGTTCTGGTGTTGAAGTTCATCCAGCAGCCTGAGGATCATGTTACAAAGAGCCCCAGCAGGCTTGCTCATTAGCACCAAGATTTAATCTCCAAGCAGGAAAGAGCACCCCTGCCCATTTGTCTTCATTACCTCCTCGTCTGCCAGCAATGTTCCAGCTCATGGAAGCCTGAACGAGAACCAAAACACTGGATGAAAACAGCCCCCCCCCCCAGTGGCCTCTGGGATAGGGTACCGTCACTGCATTGTGAAAGCTGCTGGGCTGGAGAGGCCTAACGAGTGTGAAGAGAGTGTCTTAAACTGTCACACTATGGCCCTCGGGGACAGGTCTGTAAGCTGAAATGCCAGCAGCTTCACAGAACCCCCGATGAATGAGCAGCCCCTACACAGAGTGCACAGTCATTTATCTTTGTTAAACACAGCTCTGTCAGGAAACATTTCCTCCAAGCCTGTGTGGTCGATGTTATTGTTTTTGGATGGTTTCATTCGCTGGTCTCACCCGTACACAGCATGCACATTTCATTAAAAACTTCAGTTGCTTCTAACCGTTCTAATAGTTACAGAAGGAAGGGAATGTGGTTTTGTAGAATTTTCCAGCAAGTGCGTTGCCAAGCGAGCAACGTTTTTTACAGGTTTTTGGAATTTCATTCTCTTTCGGTGAACAATTCCACAACCTTCGACGCATCATCAGTTTTTTAAGGCAGTTAGCAACAGATACCGTAACGATCTGGCAGACACCAAGACTTAGTCATTTGTATTTACCATTTGTTATGTGCGTCTCAAATGTGTAGCTTTGAAAGAAACACATGTTTTAGTCACTGCGTTTTAAAACATGACCTCTGGTACTACACTAGGTTAAAGAAATCATTTTGCAAGCTAGACTTCTGTTTGTAATAATAAAAACATGCTTGCTACACGTGTGTTTCTTTACAAACTCCACGCCTGAGAGTTATGGAGTTCTTTTGTTAGCTGCAATTACTTTCAGGTTCATTTCCTGCGAAGCCGCGTGAAGTGCGCTCAGTTTTATCAGCTAATTATCCATTTCCAATCAAAATCATAACATTATACTAAAGATGGCAGAACAAATAAAGAACCTGGGGCTAATTTAGATTAAAGACAATTCTCAGATTTTATGCCTGATTCAGTTCATCTGTTACACTTGAACTTCCCAGGCAATGTCTTCTGAGTCAAGGTTACTGGATGGAAATAAGACTCTTCAAGGTTTTAATATGTGCTTGATTAGTCCCAGTGCACAGGTAACACATTCAGGTGTGTCTTATTAAACTCATTACGAAACCTGGACTGGATCAACCTGCCATGGAGTCTTACTTCCATCCCTGTATTTTAGTTTTTAAAACGAAGCGAGGTGCAGAGACACATTTTGTTTTAGGTTTCTATAAACCTTTTCGCTTTGCTTCAAACTATCTTTACCACCCCCTCTCAGAAACAATAAACCGGCCGACCAAAAGCCTTCTCGCTACGGAGGGAGAGAGCAGGGGAGCTGCAGGTCCACGTCTCTGGGGCAGATTGATTGAGTAGTTGGGACTAATATTTATGTAACCTGCTGGGACCCCTGTGGGAGGCTTTCAGATATGATCACAAGCCCATTAATACAGTCTGCAGCGTGAGCGAGGAGCTTCAGGGAGCAGAGGGGATTACTGCATTAATCCTTTATCGGGTGAGTCAGGCTCGGAGAATGTGGTCCTCTCAGAGATGCCTTGAAGCAGGAGCACGGAAAACGAGAAACTAAGAGCTGAACTTGTCACTTGGAATGTTCAGTTCTTGTTTTTCCAATTCCAATTCCATTTTAAAATGAGTTCCCAAATCCAATTCCAATTCCATTTTAAAATGAATTCCCAAATCCAATTCCAATTCCATTTTAAAATGAATTCCCAAATCCAATTCCAATTACTTCGAAGGAATTGGAATTGATATTTGAGCAACAATTGTTGTGATTGTTCAGCTGCTTTCATTTGAAGCCAGTTTAACTGACTCACAAACAAACAGAGACTTCAGTTGAAGTCACGCGCGTTGCTACGGTGAGAAGCTCGTTTTTAACAGAACTCTGCTAAATGCAATGAAATGGGAATTGGAATTGGGAATTGATTTTAAAATTGGATATGGAATTGGAATTGAAAAGATACATATTATTGTGTTTAAACTCTGTGGGCCCTAGTTCATTTTCAAAGAGGAATGCAATCAATTGCTGTACAAGTAGCAACAAACAAACTAGACTTCAGCTGTCCTAAGTTACAGACCCTTACAATTGCTTCATTAAACAAGCTCTAAAGTCTGAGCTGGGGTATTCACTCAGCGCCCCAGTTATACTGAATTTCAGTCAACTCTGCCGATTTAAATACAGCATTGATCAGGGGAGATTTTTATTTCTGTCGGCTTTGAGAGATAGGCGTGGAGGATGGAGGTCAACTCAAAGCACAGCACAGACTGCAAAGAGAGATTTAAATGCCCCTGGCTTGATCGCTATTGGGAGCTGGTTGATCTGAATGTGGGAGTCACCTCCATAGTCTGCTTGACTTCTGGTAATGGTTGCAAGGATTTCCCTGCCTGGCTAACGATGATATTTGCAGGTGCAGAAAGATGTTTTCTGTCTGCAGCTCCAGCTGTACATTCTGTTGCTACTGGTGCTGCAGAGTAAATCGAATCAGCACAGGTGGAGTGAGAAGATCAGATTTTCTAAAGGGAATTAGGGGCAAGAAAACAGGGATGGGTGCTGTGGAGAGGGGGAGCTAGAAAGGAGCTATTGTCAATGTGATGAGCTTGACATTTTTAAGCACCCAAATTTAAAACAAGAAAAATATTAAACCTCCAAAGTAATGTGTTAGTTTGGATAGCGCTGCTTATAAAACATTGCAAAGCCTTTTATTCCAAATGTGTTTTGTAACGAATGGCTCCCCTCTGAGAAGTTCACGGCACTGTGCGGTTTCCTCCGCTGCTGCTGTTTAATCTAACTCCTGCATCAGCCCGGGGAGCGGATGTAACGTTGTGTTTGAAAATCCGGCTTCCCTTTAATAAACAGCAAGGAACCTAGACGTTGCATCTTGATCATGTTCAGTCAAATCTGGGAGTATTCAGACACACATGTCAGTATGGGGCCAGCGATATATAATGACCCGGCCACCATTAAGACTGCTGCATTCTGTCAGGACACTGAAGAAGCTTTTAAACGGATGTCTGCATGACTTCTGATACTTGTACAATTCTGACTGAGCATTTTGAAGTCAGTTCATTTGGAGTCAACCAGCTCTGCAGTAATATAGGATGCTGCTGTTTCAGTATTGCTGCACGCTTCTGCAACAGCATCACATTTGCACTGTGTGTTCGTGTGACTCAGCTCCAGTTTACAGGTTAAACAAGTGATCCGCTGCCACGACTGTGCCTTCAAAACTAGATTAGTGTCATAAAACCTGGATTACCGTGATCACTGAATGCACATGTAAGTTTGCCTTACTGACGCGTTATAGCAAGGCAACTTCTCAAACTGTTTGAAAATTTCTACAAATTCCATAAAATGACCAAAGGGGTTATAACAACAACAAGTAAAGCATTACATATTACAAATATTGGGCAAATTCTTTTTTTTTCTTTTTTTTAAAAAGATATAAATTCATTTGGTCTGAGGAACTATCTAGAAGCATTTCATAGTGGTCTTTAGTGAAGAAAATGTTGTAACCAACCGACCTTAGCACAAACTAATCTTTAAGGTGTAAAATTAGTGAATGATGCTATTTATCTTTACAGCTACACACGCAGTGAACGAAGGCAGAGGAATTTCCATTTAGGGCACTTTCAGCTTAAAAAAAAAAAAGTATTAAAGGACTCAAATCTAACAACCACCCCGTTGCTCAATGGATGCTGTTTACAAATACGTCCTGCTTTAAGAAGCCTCCAGTCAGAGGCCCGGTTCACAGCACCACTACTGCCAGCGTTTACTGCTCTTCACAGTGTTACAAGCAGATGTGTATCTAAAGGAGTTTGAGTGTATTTCACAGCTACCGTGAGAGCTGATAGGGTTACCATTATCGTATACACACACACACATATATATATATATATGAAGCAGACCTCCTGCCCACCTGCGGAGAATCACTTCGAGTGGGGGGAAAGTGTGCTGTTTTTTGTTCCTTTCTCGAGCGCTCTGCCAGCAGGACTCTCACTTGCCGGGCTGCGGTTTTTTTTGTTTTTTTTTTCCTGGGGCCTGCCATGAAGCTGACATTGATTAAAACCAGCTCAGGCGATGATGCATGCGAGAGCCCGTCCATTAATAACCTCACGCGAAATGCTGGAAAGAGTTCAACCTTCAAAAAGCCCAGTGAATGCTTACCCAAAGGGCCCCCCATTGCTTGTTGAAAGTGCAAATACATGAGCTCTAAATGTCTCCTAACCATCTCAAAGAAGATCCTTTGGATTAGTGGATACTGTGCTAGCTGATCGAAGCAATAGCCACCATTAATACCGTTTGACAATCTGTTAGCTGCGTGCCTGGAATGAATGGATACTGTACATTTCCAAATGATGGCCTCAGTAAGATCTTCCAGTTTTGATGATTTAGGAGTCTAGGACCCTAATGCAGCCTGGTTTGACCTGTAATGTAGTCTCCACTACTGTGTCAAGAGATGTGCGATACTACTTCCCACCAAAATACAGAAAACATTTTCACTGGAGTAGAGTTTCTCCTTCTTGTTCGTGATGTGTCTTTTCCCCAGTTTTCATTTGGGGGTCCCTATTTACACCCAAAAACACCCCCACCCCCCTAGTGACTTTCTATCTGCATTTTAAAACTGAGATACTGATCCCTCCCCAAAAACACAAAGACCTTACTGTACTTGAGAAGGTAAAGAGAAAAGCAACTAGGCTGATCCCCACCATGGCGTTAACTTATAGGACAGGGAAGAACAACACACATGGGAAAGTTTAAAACAGGTGCAGAGAAAGATAACCCAAGTCACTACTTCAACACAGAGATCAGGGTGGGCAATCACACATAGAAGTGGAGTAAAACTTTAGAGCAGGGGGCAGGAAGAGAATGTACGTTCAAAACATTCAAAAAACAATTGGATTCCGTCCTATTGAACTAGATCCACTTTGTGAAACAGCCTTAATGTGCTGAACACTTATTTTATTCTAGAATTCATCTTTTAGGAATTGTAAAAAAATAAGGTATGGGGCATAGCAGATTTAAAGACACTATACCATGCTGTGCAGTTAAAATTAATACAAAAAAAGGAACATTTATTGTAGTTGGTTGTAAGTATCCTGGGATTTTATTATGAAATGCAACATTTTTTTTTTCAAATATTAGATATTAAAAAAGCTCATGAACACAGTATGAATGAACAAACATGTACCATGCGGTCTAAATTTTTTTTTTTTGGTGAAATCTGTAAAAACAATTTCCTTTCAATATTTCATGAAATCTTTTAACCGAATTCTAACCACAGGTCAGGTGGTTATTGTTTCCGAAAAGTTATTTCAGGCCACAAAACTGGCTACAGTCAGCCAGATTTTCTCTCCTGGTGTATTTAAATATTTGTCCCAATACTTATTGGAGTGTGTATTGTATTACTTCAGCAGGGCAAAAATCCAACATTGTAATTCATTGAAGTTAACTGAAAAGTTACACTTAATGTACAAATATTTTTAGAAAGTACTGTAAGGGTTAATGGGGGGCATTATTTCAAAATAATCCTTGGGTCACATCAAGTTTATTTGTCTTCACTTGCAGAGTTTAACTCGCAGGCAGTCTTTCTCCTCAAGTGTGTAAGCTGTGCAGATCCTGTCCATCGCACTGGGAAGGGTTAGTGCGCTCTGCCTGGGTGTCTGTTGGAGATCAGCCCTTGTGTTGTTGGGGGGTGTTCCTTCCTGTCTGTTTAGTGTCAGATTCGGGTCAGCTGGTGCCAAAAGCTGGACGGCATGAAATTTTCAATCTTTTCCATGGCAAAGTTTAGGGGAGCGAACAGGGTGCTGAAGAACTGCAAAGACACAAAAACAACAGAGAGAATGAGAGCCTGCACGAGAAAAACAATTTAAAAAATCTGCCGTGGGACCACGGCAAGCAGACTCGTTATTTAATAGCTATAATGCATTGAAGCAGATCTTTCAGAGAAAGGAGAGTGCGGTCAGAATTAGAATACTACAGCAAGTCCTTTTGCTTCACTGTTCAAACATTTCCTGTTTATTTTAAACTAGATTTCGATGTTTTGGTTACTTTTTATAATGTACAGTAGCATGGCACACTTTCTGAAAACAATACTTGAGGATCGACCTGTTTTCCTGAATTGCTATCAGTACTGCCGTACATATTTATAAACACTGTCTACTTGCACCAGACTCACAAATAAACGGTCCATACAGACGCATAGGAGAATCCTAGGAGATAAGAAAGAGATGCTGCTATAGATTGATCTAACGCCTGTGTGATGGACTGCAGCTAACAGTCGCCCTCAGCGATGGTCACACAAGTTAAGTATGATCCAGCTTTAGTTCACAACATGCAGTAAAAACGACCTCAGAGCACACTTTTTTCACATTGCGAGAGGCGATCAGCTGTTGGTTAACTAAGGCCCACCTTTTCATTTACAAAATTAAACTAATTTTCCTTTAAGAATCTGACCCATGGTGGCCCAAGACCCAGTGAACATCCCACTGACTCCAGGCTGCAAAACATCCCACCGTTACCTTACCCAGGCCCCAGGCATCCCGGCCTACTTAACTGCACTGCATGCAATCGCACATCGAACAATGTTTAAACTCAAAGTTTATTCCACCATAAACAAGACTTTAATGTGTTTATCAAGCCATTCATTTTGCAGCCCCACAGCTGGTTATGACAGAATATGGAAGAAAAGTTACAAGAATACAAACTGAAAAAAAAAGCTAATTTAAAACAGACTGACATTCTTTTTTAGGTTGTATATCATTGCTAATAATAGAGTAAAACAAAACTGAAAAGGTAAACATATACTGCCTGACTTTTTGTCACCTTTTACCACATGTATTAATACTTGCTGGGGGTTAAAAAGACCAATACTATACCATTTCTAGCTTCATATGTTCTTTCCTATAACTGGCAAACAGACGGGGGAAATTTGCAGACATATTTCATACCACTTGCTGTTATTTTTGTTTCTTAAACTCGCGTTGATTGTGAAACAAAATCCCTTTGTAAAAAAGGCAGCTCCTTATTTTTTTAATTGAAACCGAACACAAAATGTCGGTTAATTTCGTGAGACGTATTAGAACTTGCTGTGGTTTACCTGCAATAACTTGTCAGTTTCTGAACTCTAAACAGACTTGTGAAACTGTATCTCCCCCAGACCAAGGTGGCTCTGTTTACATATAAACACACATTGGCTGACCTAGCCTACATATGAAGAGCAGCTCCTGAATTCACCTTGAAAATAAAACCCACAGCATTTGAGTGATTGCAAAAAGAAAAAAAAAAAAAAAATCACTCACAATAACAGCAAACATTATAAAACCAAAACTGCTGTTTTAATCTTCTTTAAAATGTATTAAGTGGCAAGGACTCAATAACATTGGATCAATGTACTTCCCATTCATGGAGTTAATCTCCATATATGAGCTACCAGAAGTGATTTAGTAGGTCTGGGGGATCATTTGTATAAATAAAACAGAATTCAGTTTATATAATACATTTACAGATGCAGATACAACTGGCGAATCAGTCTAAACAATTTTATAGATGGCACCATTAAAAAAAACACCTCCAGCGCAATTCAGCAGCAATGATTTACAGAGTTGGGTACAGCCCTGTCTAAATAATGATATAAATAGCACCATGAAAACCAAAATACCAAGACCTGCAGCGTTACTGTGTGGTTCAACCTGCTTGAACATTACAAACACAGGCGCTCTTAAAACGATTCAATACGGTTTAGCATGGTGTTCACCAAACAGCATATAAAACAGTGTGGGTGATACAGATCCGAGTTAGCCATCAGACCAAGACCATGATGCACCCAGCACGTTGTGGGGCTGACAGAGTTCAAAGGTAACACTGTCACATGACTTGAATGGAACGAGGGAAGTCTGTTCCAGTCCCGGCAATACAAGCTCAAAGCGAGGCAGATCTGGAGACGGATGATTCATACTGAACACACTATAAACTCATAAGAAAAGCCATTAAAATGAAGCTACTTATAATTTCATATAAAACTTGATCGTGGGAGACAGCATCAATAAATCTCTATATAGGACTGTTTACTGTGTGACTGAGAACCAGCTTTTCCGACGACAGTAACGCGCTTCAGTGAGTGGAGCTCAGTATCAACACAGACCAAGAGGCGGCTTCAGTCCACACCAAGAATGAGGCGTTTATGGCGTTATGTCCAAACAGCTTGTAACATTACTTCACGGATTCATAACACTTTATTTTTGGTTTTTAAGTACATAAGCAAAGGACTTGACTCCAGCCCATGCTTTCTGGGCGACTACGCGACTCGCAGACAGAGTTCGGCTTGTCTGCCGTAGACATCTGTTACATAGACAACATCAATGAGGTGTCTTTTAGACACAAGAGCCAGCTCCATCTAGTGAACAGCTAATGCATCTATTGTAATTCCAGCAAAACACAGCTCTGCACTAGACTAGACACTGATCTAGCCAGCAATATATAACGATCTGTGGCAGACAACTTGAACAGCACCTCCTGAGCTCCTGAAAAACCAGACCCATTGTTTCTGCAACTGCAAGAATGACTGTCCACATTATAAAAAGGGCAGGAGACAGCGAAACACTGTGCCTTTGAAGCTTAATCTTTCAACTGCTTCCACACTATGACGGAACACTCCTGGGAAGCCGAGTGTCGTGAAGCGGACAGTATCCCAATTAGAACAGGGCTGCGAGATAAGAGACTGGAATGGGATCTCCCTCTTTATAAATAGCAGATCACATCTACTTGTCTTTTCTAATCTTTCAGATTACCCCTGGAATTAAGGACAGGAGTCAGAAGACAGCTTATCACAACTAATTCAAATAACCACCAGGACTTATATAGAGGATTGATAGGAGGGTTCAGTCAAGCGGTCCCCACAGATCTGCAGCTTAACATCTTTAATATCAATACCAGGGTGCTCTTCAATCACTTCCTGTGCTGTAGGTTACATGGTCTGCAGCTAGATGCTAGAATGGAGCTTCAGTGCACATTAACTGCTGTACGTACCAGAAAAAAACGATTCCAGGGTAACTATTTTAAACAGGTTACACAGCCAATGACGCAACCATACTGTATGTAAAGGGGATCTAAAAATAAAGTCGTCGTTGAGAAACTAGAAAGCTATCCTGATGTCCCGTTAGGACCAACAGATCGTTTTAAAAAGGCCATTTGCACACGGCACAGACCCCAGGCAGTTTGTATTTACATAGCAGTGAATGACAGATGACTTGACAGCAAATGCACCTGCAAAACCAATTCCCTTGATCACTCAACAAGTTACATTACAGAGACAGAGCTGACAGTTCATAATATTTGGGAAACAGACACCTAGAAGAATGGAGATGTTAGTAGCTGGACTGTGTCTACATTCCAGCAAGTTTACACTAAACACTGTGAGAAATCCTCACCCGACACTGGAGGGATTGCTCTGACTGGTAGAAATTAGATAGGGCAGCCTTATTGTTTTCTTCTGCAATGTGGTTAATTTATATTTTCACTGTTATAAGGAATAATGTATGTCCAATAGCATGTATTACTACCAATACCCAGAACAGGTAAACTGCTACTGATTGAGTGATTTTCTTCTTTTTTTTTTTTATTATAAGCACCAATACATTTCTGTGAAACTGTTTTGAAAATTAAAAAAAACGAAGCTAATCCTTGGGGAGTATATATCATTTTGCTACAACGAGAAACATAAGCCTGCAGATTTTTTTTTAAAAAAAGTAGAATGCATATTGGATTTTGTACACACTGATCTTCCAAAACAAAGCGAGTTCAAACTGAGGAGCTTGGTGGCCTTTGAAACCTGACCCCCTGTGTTGCCAATCTTTCAGAGCCAGCACTGCTAGAGGAATCGCCATTTCAAAATCAACCGGGTCTGAATTCCATTTGTCTCTTTCTGATTAAGGGACTCCAGAGCCTTATTCAATTACAGAGAAAGACATCGCCTCACATGCTTCAATATATTAGGAGTAAAACTGCTCTCTTTTAAGACCAGTCACGGTGCCAACAAAATGTGGCCAGCCTTAAGAGACATAAAATGTCTAGTAAATGTAGAAATAGTAAAAGACACCCAATAAATTCAACGATGCACGTTTCAACTAGATGTCTTTCTCAATGTATTCAACACTGAGAAAGCCATCCAGTCAAACACTGGTCGTTAAATGTATTAAGTTTCTTTCAGCATTTCCAAACAAATCAATGCCACATGACTTGTTTTTTTTTCTATTAAGAAGTTCTTGGTTTAGCCAGTTGTTTGTTTTGGTTGGTTATCCACTCTTCTTAAAAATATTACTTGTAGCCACAATATATTCCTTTGTTTTGGATCTTTGTGAAACAATTAAGCGATGGTTTCTGCCATTTTATGCCATGTTAAACAGTTGATTGCCCCACTTCAACAGGGATTCAATATACCCACTCAGTACAGAACTGGGATATCCTCTGAGAAACCCAATGCGATCAGGTTTTACTGTTTAAACCTCAGCACAGCTCAGCCTTGAATGCAGCTGCCCCCCGCCATGTAACAGTTACTTGATAATAAAAGGATTATTCAAACTCAGTAAATCTTGAAGACAGCCAAACCAAGGTCGTTAAAAGGTTTCAACCCCAGGCACTGTGTAGGTTTAAAGAACGCTGCCACTTACACAGACACAATCAACTGTACCCATGAAAGTGGCTCATCTTGTGAGGGTAATGATTAAAGGGATTGCTGGAGTTTAAGTGGAAGCCCACTCTCTAGGACTTCTTGAGAGTGAAACAGAATCCTTAACCATTACTAATGGACTTTCCTTTGATGAACTGTGCAATCACAGTTGGTAAGAAAGCATGCAAGCAGGACCTACACCGACAGATAACGTGCCGAGACCGCGACAGTGAGACTGACCATACGCCTTCGTCTCCGGACAGTAAAGGGAGACAGTGTGTGTGTGTGTGAAGGGAATGCTAAAAACTGTGCGGGATTGATTCTGAATTAAACAGGAAGAAAGACGGTCTTTCTTTGCCAAAAACATTGCCTCCCCCACTGTTCTGCACAATGGCAGAAAAGTATTATATTTAAGTGATTGCACTGTGCTGTGGGACGGCAGCCAGGTAACTAGGGGTTACATTAACTGGGACAGCTGGCAGCGATGGGGGTTCATATTTGGGTTGGCAGTAGAACCCTGATTGGACGGCATTAGCGCCCGGTAGTTGACTGCGTGGGTAAGGTACCGTTCAGCTAAAAAGATAACGCCCGATAATCACAGGTTTAATTGCGATTGGAAACTGGTGAACAGTGATTTTATTGCGATTAGAAAATACTGTCATTTACAGATTCATTCATCTTTTCAATGTTTCACACAAACAGAAAAGTGTCGAGTCGTCGTTCTACTGCTAAATCGAGGGGGCATTATTATTATTATTATTATTATTATTATTATTATTAGTCATTTAGCAGACACATTTATCCAAAACGACTTACAGAGACTAGGGGGTGAACTATGCATCACAACTGCTGCTGCAGAGTCACTTCCAATAGGACCTTGGTTTTACGTCTCATCCGAAGGATGACTCTACTATAAGAAGCCACTGGCAAGTTACTTACGCCTTTGGCGAAGACTCCCATTAGCTCAGGGAATTGGTGTGTGAGCAGCGCTAGCATTGCAGTGAAAGAACACAGGCCTGCTGTGAAGAGGATGAAGAAAGGAAGCTCCTTCTTGGGGTACACAGAGACTTCATGGAAGGCTGCACAGAGTGGGGAAGAGGTTGAAAAACAGATTATTAAACACACAGGGTTGGAAACTCGCACTACTCAGTGTGTTTTATAGTTGGTATGGTCTTTTAATAAAATAGATTTCATGATCACATGCTTCCTGAAAAGTAGCCCATTAGGACTAGCACATGCATAGCGAAACATTGTGACCTGCATATTGTGATCTCTAGCATGACCTCAGTGTATCGTTACACCCCTAGTCCTGGGTACTTCAGATATACTCTCTATTAAAACTACGCTATTTACATATCAGATACCCATTAAATAACGTGTTCCTCCCTTACGGGCTTCAGAAACAGCTCCTAATCATAACCCTGCAGGATGAGGCAAGGCTCGCTCATGCTGTCATAGATGCAATCAGTTCAGTGTAGACTCAGCAGGGATCATTTAAAGAATACACCTTAAAAAGGGCTTGAATTCCAGGACTGAGTGGGGTGCTGGGACAGCGCGGGTTTTTCAGTAACTTACATGGCAGCAGTTCTCTGTCGGCTGTCTCTGTACAGCCTGGGTATGGGTAAAAGAGATGCCCCTTTTCCAATGGATAGGGGATCATCCGAAATGCTGAAAAACACAAATCTTAGCCTTAACAATACATCTTGAGGAGGTTGAACATTATCATGGCTAATCATGGGCTACCTAATATTAACGTAGTGCAAGAGATCAGATATATTTAAAACTAGTAGGTGCAGAGTCCCCCGAGTGACATATCTGGTGAAAGCACATGTGTTGTGCAGGGCGGGTCATTCAGTCAGGCAAGCGCAGGTTCCATCCTGGCTGTGCAAAGTTGCAGGTCGTTTTCTGGGAATTCCAGCGGGAGCTTTGTATTGGAATCGGACGATCCCGCAGGTCAGGGATGCAAAACAGCCAAGGACTGTTTCTCCACATTGCGCCACAGCGTCAAGCAGATTTCCATCAAGTGGAATTGCTGAGGTCAAGGAAAGTAATTGGGCATCCAAATTTGGGAGAAAATAAGGGGTAGGTGCACTGCCACAGGTTCAAAACATGTCAGACACAATACACTGAAATACCCCCAGAGATACCATACTGATCTGTTCAAAGACACACACTCACATTAACTGTGAAATCCATATCCATGTCTAGGAACATTCGTATAGACCCACAGCTGGAGGTATCATTCATCAGCAAGTGCTGGAAAATTGCACTTAGCACAGAGTCACATTTAACAGCCCAAAATCTGTGCAGAGCGCGCCCCACTGCGCCCCACGCACTGAAGTGGTTCCTCTGTAGCTACCACCCATGCAGCTGAAACTACCAGAAGTCCCTGCTGGGAGGACAGAGGCCACAGGCATGGCTGGATGCTAGGGGGCCAGGTTATCTGTGTTTGCTATCCCAGCCAACCCAATTATTGTCTCTCTGTGCATGTACTTCAAATTTCAGGGGCCAGAGAAGCTAGCCAAATTCCTCCAATTCATTTTCATCAAAATGGATAACACAGGGAATGTGAATATTCCACACTGCACATGTGAATTACTGCATAACTGGAATCGTTGTGTCCTGAGGTTAAAACAATGTGGTTCTGAAACTCTTACTGTGCACCGGACCCCACCTGTAATGGAACTTCATTGAGAGAATCACAGAATGCAGCTACAGACCAAAGCATAAAAAGTCACCCCAATCATCTTAGGTCAGAGGTCAATTTGAAAGGAGCCGTTAGATTTCCATAAAACTGAAAATACGATGCTGCAAGCTGAAATGGTTTATGAGATGTTAACAGTTGTCGAATTTGCTCGAATTAAGCAAACTGATTGGAGCAGCTTCATGTAAAAACTCTTTCGGATCATGTGTAGTGTTTAAACGGTAGCGTTGATTAAGAGATACTTACTGCCTTCCCATGTACAGTGCAACAGATTCAGGGCTCCTTCTACCCTCTTCCAGTGCTGGAGGTGAAAGAAGACGTAGGCTACTGCTTCACTGTCTCCTCTCTTCAAAATGTGCTCCGGAGGCAATATTAAACTCTTCATTTCTAGTAAATACTGCAATGAAAAACAGCAGATTGATTCCCAGGCAATGCTCTTCACAGAAACTTCAAAAGACTCCTAGTAATTCTTCCTTACCCCGTGCAACACTGTATAACCCATATCCGAGCAGCTGTTTGAGAGCTAGTGGGGCTACTGATGGCGTTTGCTACACAGGCACAGGCATACAGATATACAGAACAGTAGGACTGACGAATAACCAGTGAGCCCCCGAAGGGTTTGGCCATGTTGTTTACACTTGCCCTCATGAGTTAAATACCCACAGCACCCCATGAGTGTTTATGGAGTCCTCTGTTTATCTCCTCTTACTCACTGCATGTATCATTGTACTAGGTATGCACGTACAGTAATGACACAAACTACAGAAACAACAAGATTCACAGCAAGTCTAGGGGTAGGGATTTTACTGCCTAAGTTTCCTCACTCACTTACCAGGACCACTTACTTACAAAATCCCTTGCTATCTCTTTTGAATTGTTTATACCAGCCCCATCAATTAAAACAACAGACAACACATCAAAACTACATTTTGTCCCCGATTATGCAAATTCTTTGATGCGCACAACAGTTAATAGCCCGTGCCTCAGTGTAAACTTTGTTACCTACATCAGCTAGTGAACAATAAGATGAAAAAAGAAACACAAAATGTTCAAGAGGTGTAGCTAGTACTGCTCTTTGAATTTGAATCGTTCCAGATGGGCTGGAGCCTGAGAGTGACAAACGGATTTTTAGCAAACCATAAGATTATTTACTAATCCTGTTTTGTAGGCCAACCTTTTTCCCCCCCATTCACTTTGCTGAAAGAATGCACCCAAGGTTGTGCCCTCAGTGAATAAAGTACATTTACTGCCTGGCTGAGTGGCTTCTCCCTCCCAGCAATTTGGCCCGACACGTCCAGGGGTTATCCACTTGCTAATCCCCAGACAATCCTCTCGAGTCCATTTTTCCAGAGCAAGGATCGCCGGGACACACACTCACAAACACACACAGGCCCTGTGGTGGGAGAGCTGGCTGGAAAGCAAGACCTTTGACACAGCTCCTCAACCAGCTAGTGATAAAATGGACACACTTAGAGACCCAACATTTTATAACAAGTGGAGTTCCCCTGCTATTCACTTTCATTGGCGTGCCAAATCCTGTTATCTTGTGATAACGACACAACAAAAGTCAGCAAGGGTCCACAGTGACAGCAGCCTGTACCTGTTACTGCTTAAACTGGTGCAGTAGGAAATATCTTCACTATAAATTTGGAGGACAATATCCAACTTTAAAATCCCTTTTCTTTTCTGCAGCTACAATACTATGGACTAGTTTCAGTGGACTAGTGTTGTTAACATTCCAGTACATCTAACCTTGTGTATAGATGTAACCCCGTGCCTAGAGCATGTGACAGAATAGTAAAGTTAACACTTTGTGTTTAACAGCAGTGGTTTTTGTGATTTATAACAAGGTAATATGTAGTGTGTAGAGCGTCTCTTATTAGAACAGAAATGTGCACAGTTTTGGCCGCCAGATTCTATCCAAACTGGACAAGAGACACCCTACACATGATAAATTAACTTCTATAATAATAATAATAATAATAATAATAATAATAATAATAATAATATGATGTGAAGATTCTCTTACATGTATTTCTTTCATGAGAATTTGTGAAGCTTAATCTTTAATGTGCTTTTCGCTTTCCATCTTGGTGGTGCCACAGTGTAAACAAATGAACCCTATTCAATACTTGTTTTGTGTGTCTCTTGTGAAAAATGGTTTGGTATTCCACTGCAATAAAACTAGACAGGAAAAAAAAAAAGAGACAGATGCATTGCCGTAGATATGGGAGAAAGTTAGACAAATGAACTAGAAAATCAGACAGACAGATAAATAAATAGACTGGTCAAGCCAGATATTATAAATATTTAAATGCAAAAAAAAAAAAAAATAGAACAATATAGCCATGATGCCCACCCTTTTTAGGTTATGGTTGGGTTTGAGTATGGAATTTATCATCCTGATTTGAACTCTTTCCCCCCTCCCCGTACAGCCACGACAGCGGACTCACATTTCCTTGGCACTTGATCAGTCATGCAAGCAGGCTACGATTTCTTCCAGCAATTAACTTGCTCCACATGAACTTTATTAAAATGGACAGGCATGCTTAAGAGACCTGGAGGAGAAACGCAGGAGGTTATAGACCCTGTTACTTCTAACAGCTGTATTTGGGGAGGATTAAGACCACTCAAACACACCCTTCTATTATCAAAGATGTAGAGTCTATATATAATCAATGCACTCGTTTGACAACAGCAGCTTTAAACTCCCTAAAAGGGTCAAGAAGACCACCCCCCTTGACCTCCCAGTGTGTTAAGCTGTGGATCGTAAATCTGGCTCCTTTACGCACTCAGTCTTTTGGTATTAAAGGGTCATGTCATTGCTGGAGGAGATCTTCAGATTTTTCATGAGACCAAGACGCAGTAGGCAGAGGTGCAATTAGTGCTGGGATGAACTTGGCTTTTTCATTCAGAACTTAAACACATATCCTCAAATTTTGCCAGACGACAAAAAGCATCAAGTGGTACAGTATTAAAAGTCAAATGGAAAAATAAACCACGTTTCTTCAGAATGCAAACATGGTCATTGTTTCATGTACACAAGATCATGTATTTCAGGATGTTTTGGACAAGCGCCCTTCTTCAGCTGTGTAGAAAGAAAAGTACACACAGCACAGTGAACATGTTCTTTTTCAAAAATTCTGTGGATGATGTCATGATTATATCAGAATAGAATGTTCATTCCAAGAGGTTCCAAAGTTCCTAGTTCGCAGATAAACTCACGTTCCCTGTGTTTCCAAGCAGCATTTGTTCCACAGCGCCTGACTGATCCCACAGATGGTGACGTCTTCAGCAGTGCGATTACACTTCAGCCGTGTAGAAAGAAAAGACTACACCCATTACCGAACATTGAAATCATATTTAAACGTTTAAATTTAACGTCTACATTTTTATTCAGCTACAAAGCTGAAGAGAGGCTATCGTCCCAAACGTCCTGAAATAAAAAATAAAATAAAAAACTTTCCATATATAAAAGTTTTTGTTCAAAAGAGCCAACTTTCCAACGTTTCGGTATGTTTAACACACCTTTGTCAATGGAAAGTGTGTTTTAAATAATCGGTGTATATGTCGCACCTGTGTATAAGTCGCACCTGTGTATAAGTCACCCCTCCCCGCTCCACCCCTTTTGAGACTACAATTTCAGGAAAAAGCCTATAGGTCACACTAAGTCGCCCCCTTTTTAGGACCCCTAAAAATACCTAGAAAATATACTTATACTTATATATATATATATATATATATATATATATATATATATATATATATATATATATACACACACACACACACACACACACACACATATATACATACATATATATACACACACACATATACACACACACACACACATATTTAATTCTCTCTCAATCCTAAAGTTCTAGGTGATGCTAAACTTTTGGCCCCAGCTGTATGTATCTCAGGAGTGTGCTATGCTATATTTCTTACGATCATGGGGCACTGTGGAAACAAACAACATGCAGTACTTGACGACAGCATGAACTGTACTAAAACAAAGCAATTATAAACAAGGAACCAAAGCAAGCACTGCCCAGGCAATCAACGCTAACAACCGATTCACAGCCTCGAGACATTTATTTGATGTTTCTCCATTGAGCCGCTAATAGTTTCCAGCTTCAGCAAAGCCATGCACAGGCCCATGCTCCTTTCCAATAGGAATGGAATTAGACCAACAGTTTCCCCCTCATTAGGGATTTTCACTCAATTTGCTGCACAGCCCCCTCCGGATGAAATGAAGTGGCGATTAGCATACTAAATAGTTCAAGAAGAAAAGTTTTGCTTTCTGAGATTGGGCATGTCACGGAGTATTAGCTTTGGTGGGTTGATGGGCCTATGGGGGACTGAGGGAGCATGACCCCGGTGATGTTATGGAATGTATTTAATGAGATAGTTTTTCAAGGCAATTACAGCCCTGACCGAATAATTAAATACAATTGTGCTACGGTCCTCTATTTTTTTTGTGTGTGTGTGTGTGCTGAGAAACATTTTTTTTCCCCCTCTGTTCGGGTTGCAATTCCATTTTTTCTATTTTGGTTTAAAAATGCAAGTGTTACTGAATCTCCTGTAGTGTTTACAAGGCTGTAACCCGTATTTAAATAGCATAATCCTCGTTTGTTTTTATATTTGTATTCACACACACACACACACACACACATTGTCGCTATATGCACTACGGATTTTTGCATTATTTTTCTTGTAATTGTTCGTCAGGAGAAGGCTGCATTGTCTTCTAAACATCGCAGTGTATCCAGATCACGCTCCCTCCTGCAGCAGTGCTGGTGCAGTGATTGAACAGTGATTGGCGTAAAGCAGGAACTGAAAAGCAGCATGCTGCAGGAGGGGGGAGTGTGATCTGGATACACCTCGATCCTTACAAGAGAAACGATTCTTCTCCTGGAGAAATGTATTCCCCAGGTCATTTACGACCCAGGATTAAAAAGTTCAAGAGAGTCGGTAATATGTTTGCCTCCCCCTGACTAGATGCTTTTATCAACAATCAACACGTTTTTCAACTAAATGCGGCACCATGCAACTTTGTTTTAAGGCAGTGATCACATTTCAACTCTTTATCAAGATTGTCAAACAGCAGATTAGACACACACACACACACACTATAGGAACGGATTCTCCTGGTCTTAGCTAAAGGAACACAGCACAGTACCGTTATTTTAATCTCATTGTCAGAGTTTTAATCACTGTGGGAAGATGCCTATTTGGATTTAGCTTTCTATTCAAATCATTTCTACCGACTGGGTGAGAAAAACTATTAAAAGCAAACAGAGTCCCGAGCGGTTATCATGAACGGAAACGCCCAACGCCGTGTTTTCAAAACATGTGTTTACTTATTGTGAAGAAGTGTGAGCTCAGCTTAGCTCATTCTCTACTCAAGACGCTTCTAGTTAGTTCCCCCACAATGGCATCTTGTAATCTTTCATGGAGTTCATATTGCTATGAACCATGCACAGCTCCAACTCTTTCAGTTTCAAGGATGGCATGGCAATCAGAATTGGATACCAACTTCCAGGAAGGTGAGAAACTCATTCATGTTGTGCACCCTTCTTGTTCTGTCTTTAATGGGTTTTTTTTTTTATTCCAGTATGTTTTGCACAGACGATGCAAACTTTATGTAGCAGTGTCCAAACAGATTCCTTCCATGAAAGCCATTTTCAACGTATTAATAATGGCTATCAAACAGATGTAACTTGTGGTCGTAACTAAAGAACTGACCGCTTAGATAGCAACACTACTAATTAAAAAAGTCAGTAGAAGTTGTCTGAGGGCCGTTGCCTAGTTACAAATTTATATAACTTTCCCAGTTTTGCTTTAACTGTACTGTACAACCAGGGCGTGAGAATGGATTTGCACGGATCAAGCCAAACTAGACAGCTGTTGCCAACTTAGAAGGGTATCCTGCCAACAAATTAATCAGAAGAACTTCATCCTGAAGCTGTGTGCCTCTCCTCCGCTGGGACGTCACACAACATGAGAAAGCCTGTCAGGAACTCAAAGGTATGGATCCACCACATGTCTCGTCCAATTAGTTTCAGAACATTAAACTGGAATTGAAGGATTGCATCTCCCTTTAGCAACAGCGGTTTACAGAGTTCAAAATCAAATGGTCAGGGACCTCGCCCGATGCAGTAATGGACTGACGGTGTAATGCAGCAATCAAAGCCGAGCTCACTCATTAAAATATAATTCCCCAGGAGCAGCATGGAATCAAACACGTTTAACAAACACTAAAAGAAACTAAAAATCCACCACAAACGTTTCCACTAGAAGTCTTTTGCCATGGAATATTTCTCATGTTGGAAGTGCTAGCATGCTCAAAACCAAGGCTTGCGAACAGAGATTTCTATAGCGTGGTACCAGATACCATGTTTTACAATTATGTGTTTCTTTCAAAACTGCACATTTAGGAACTGTATAGCAAAGTGACTGCCTGGTAAGATGTAAGGAATTATTCTGTTATCTATAAGCCTGTTGGCCACATGTAGCCTCTCTGCTATCAAATACTGATGAAATAAATTCAAATGACAGCACTGGTTTGCAATTAAGCAATGCTGGATCAATATTGTTATTGAATCAAACTGGATCGCTTTCAATGGAGTCCTGGTTTCTGGATGCATAAACCCATCAGATTTGGGAATGTGTTGCAGTGTGGTGATGAACTAGTCCCATTTCAAAGTGAATATTGCCGTGACCTCACTCTCCTCACAAACAAGCAGGCTCTGCAAAGCACGGCCACCACACTGGTCTTATTTTAGACAGCGAGCTCCATGAAATTACAAAGCAGCAGCCTGTCCTTTAAATGAGGACAGCGGCAGTGAGCGGGTTCATACGTTCTGCGCACAGGAAGAGGCTGTACTCTCGACATACTGGAGTCCTGACCATTCCTCGCAGGCGCCGTGTCTGCACTCACCTTTGGCACGTGAGGGTTAAACTCTACCGCTCTGTGTATGGCTTCCACGGCATTCATTTCTGCTGTACTCAGCCCTCTTCTCGAGGCTGTCTCTGGAGAAAATCTGAGAGGAAAGAACACGGTCAGTGTTTCTCAGCCTTTTTAAAACCAGGGACCAGCGCAGCGTCGTTCTAAATAATGGAGGAGCGCTCTGTGAAGCACTGATCACCGCAACAGCAACCTTTCACATGATCAATACAAAGCAACACCTTCTACTGGACAGGAGAGTCGGAAGTATATCTAGCATTCTTTTTACTTTCAGCTTTCGAAATGAAAGCATACGGCATTACCAAAATCACTGCAGTAAATATTATCTAGTCTAGATCAAGGATCTCACATTTTCCTTTGTGCTTTTTGGGAGTTTTTCTGAGGAAATACATATTTTAAAAATAAATAAATAAAAAAAAAAACACATTTGGGAGACCCTGATTAGCAATAATGTTGGACTACCTACTGTTACCTTAAGTAGAGTAATCCAAGATTGTGCTAATCAGGGTCTGTGAAACCAGCCAAATGGGGGCATCTTTCATATAGGAAAACGCGAGCCCCACTAAGTAATCACAATACATAGTAGATTAAGATGTACTGGAGTGATTTTGTTAGCTACATGTACTTTAAGCCACACATGTCCTTTCTTGGTAACTATCCAGTTATCTTTCATGTAGGATCTGAAAGTCAAACTTCAAGCTAGAATCACAAGCAGCATGTAACACAGTAAACGCTTCCAAGCCTTACTTGTCTGACACAGCCCTGGCTTTGAGGAGTGCTGCTGTGTAGCATATCGTTGCTGACTTCGGCAAACTGATATCTGAAAAGAAAGAAGGCAAGCCTGCAGGTTTATAAAGATCAGTCCCAGAAGTCTGGCATCAGGTGTGGAATGTGTTTAGAGCTAACGCAGACCATTCTGATGCAGGGTGCAGTTGTCAACAGGATGTGACCGCCTGATCCAACATTCTAATCAGTGTAATAAATGATACAGGCTGACTTATGGGACCACATGTACACTGGGCTACCTTGTTAACAGGGCACCCGGCCAGCAGGGGTGCTGTAACACAGCGTCTCACAATCTTGCCTCCCTGACCCAGCGGCAGCGCCAATGCCAATGCAACATTCCCTTGATAACACTACCAAAGCAGCAGCAGGCATTTTAAAATCATTTTTAAAATCATCATCATCATCATGGTTTACAGGGTAGGTGGAGGATGATATGCAAAGGACAGGGACACACTGTGATGCACCATTTGACCAATAGAGGGGTGTTCGGGTATAAGAGGCTGAGTGCCTTACAGTTCCTCAGGTCTCCCAGCCTCTACTGCGTGATTGTGAATCGCTCTGTGCAAGACACAGGGTACACTTCTTACCATCATATTTGGCCAGCACAGCTTGCACATCGGCGTAGGCTTGCAACTCCAGTAGTGCTTCTAGTAAATTCTCATGTATGTTTAACATGCCAAGCAGAGGGAATTCTTTCATTAACTGCAAAGACAAAAAGCACATTCAGCGTTAGGGGGGGCATCGGATTGGTTATCGACAGGAAAGAAGGTGTCGGATCTAGGAAATGCAAGAATTGCAGACAGAAAGTAAGGCTTGCAAACGGAGCACTTTCTTTAGTCTGGTATGGTATCAGCTATAATGAAAAAGTTCTATAAAATGTGTCTTTCAAAACTGCACGCAGATTTTAACAATGATAAGCATGCAAAGTATTTTTTTTTTTGTTACTCACATCTCTCATGATTTTGACTGCTTCACGAATTCTTCCTAGCTTCCGTGCACACATAGCTAATCTTCGTTTAATGTATACCAGCACATTTGTGTCTCTTCCTGTAAAAACATATTAAAAGTGATTTTTTTTTTCTATGCGATGGCGTTATTGAGCAGTTCTGGGTTTTACGTTTCTCCCATAATCCTTTTCTGCATTTAGTGGGCTTGTCTGGAGAATCCGAAGGGCCAGAACAGATTCAAATCAATGAATCATTCATTCGCACAACAGTGTCAAAGCATGGCATGAGCTGGCGACAGACCCGTGCCTGTGACACACTGTCTGGCCACTAGAGAGCTCTTCAAGAATGTAACCATTTAAGTAGAACTGAAAACAATGCAAAACAATAATGCTGTGCAGATTACAAATCGCCTTGTATAAACTGACTTTAAAAATGAATGAGGAAGGCTGTGCTAGACAAGCTCAAAAGAGGAAAACATGGTAACTCAATAGTGAAGCCACAGAGCCCACTCAGAAAGTCCACCATACAATAGTAAGGGAAACCGAAAATAAACATTTGAAAAGGACTTTAAGGCAATGCTACCTTAAGATATTGTCATGAAACCCCCCTGACATACAGTACTGACGTCACGGTCACTGGCAGACGGACACTAACGTCTTGGTTTTTAATGACATAGCCCCTTTATTTTGTGAGCTACTCTTACTGTGCTGTGCGTCCTGCTGTGCCCCGTGGTGTTGAATCTGCTGACTCTGCCTGTAGCTCGCCTCTCCAGCTTTCAAGGCCTGCTTGAACCGTTGCTCTGCCTCTGTGATGGTCGTGGCCTCTTCCTCAGCCAGCAGGACATAGGCAGCGGCACACCTGCAGGCAAAGCAAACTACGGGTTAGGAATCAGAGAGAAGGGGCTTAAAAATGCTTCTCAGGGATGGCAATAAGACTCCCATTGCACAGCAGTTTGATCCATTCCTGGTTTTACTAGGAGTCTAATAAGACACATCCTGTTACCTGTACTGGAAAAGGCACACGATCCCTGGGTAGGGAGTCTGGTCTTTTACCCTGTTGATGGCACATGGTTTCTTAACCTTGAGCATGTTTAAGCAGAGGTACTTGGTACTCACTCCTGGTTGATTTCGATAGCCTGGTACGCTGCCTTGATCCTGGATTGTGTATTCCTCTCTCTCCATGCTTTCTGAATTGCTGTGGGGGAGAAGGTGGTTTGTCAATACACATCCTGGTGTGCAGTCAGCAGTCCAAGAATTACCCAGAACACGTCTCAGTGTAGCGATAGGTTACCTAAAGCTTAGTAAAAACGGTTTGAACCAGTGACTTGACAGCTGAGGAAACGGTGCCACCTAGTGGAAAAAATAAACTGTGCAAGGTTTCTTTCACCTGTTTCTTATATTGCAGTCAAGCTCACAATTTGAGTGCCGTTTGTCTCTCTGTATAGATTTCTTGCGTGCCAAAAGGGACAATACATTTAAACACAGTGGATACACAGCAATTACTAACATTACTGGAATTAAAAGGCAGGAATACGTCAAAGAAATACAGTCCAGCAAATGGCGCAGGTGAGTTTTTAAACCCACTTTCTGATTTTTTTTCTTTCTGTTTTAAACAAGTATTTCAGCAATGTCCATCCCCTCCCACAGCTGTAAATTCATTATTGCACAAAACACTGATGCCCATGATCTATAACAGCATAGACAGAACAGTGCCGAGGAAGAAATGACAATGCATGGCTTCATGAAAATGGAACCAATGCTTTGATCTGACTTGCAGTATGTGGAATTACAACTCATGACAAGGTAATGCACGGGGCTCAGTAATTACTGTACACACTTCAGCAGGCTTGCCACTTCTCTCAGACTGTTTATTCTTGAATGATATAGTGAAATGAGAACCAATAAATCACTGTTATTGTGACTGACATCACTCAGTCACCCCCCCCCCCATTTTTGTCTTGTCAATTTATTATTATTATTATTATTTGTTTATTTAGCAGACGCCTTTATCCAAGGCGACTTACAGAGACTAGGGTGTGTGAACTATGTATCAGCTGCAGAGTCACTTACAATTACGTCTCACCCGAAAGACGGAGCACAAGGAGGTTAAGTGACTTGCTCAGGGTCACACAATGAGTCAGTGGCTGAGGTGGGATTTGAACCGGGGACCTCCTGGTTACAAGCCCTTTTCTTTAACCACTGGACCACACAGCCTCCTTAATCAAGATTTACATTGCATATATCGACAGTGCCAATAATTGTTTTACTGATCCATTCTAAAACAAATATTTAAAAGTTAAATTATTATCTTAATATTTAACGGTTTCATACTAATCACAGATTTGCGGTTACCATAAGTTGTGTTGTAATGGGTATCTAGTCTGTAAATAATAAATGAAAAATAGTCAGTTCCTCATCTCACTCCCACCCTTCTATTAGAGACATTTTAAGCAGTTTTTTTCCCCCAGTCTGTATCTACATCAAATTTTTCTGAAGGTTCTCCCAGTTAATTTAAGAGAAGTCCTAAAGTCACACTCGCATTAGTCCCTCAGGAAAAACCAAACACTGCGATCCAATTACAGCTCAGAGACTAAACTGCCATCCAAAAGCACTCTGAGAAAACTGTTACTGAGATCTGTCCTCAAATAAAATTAGAGGAGACCGGTGATATGAAAACTATTTCAAAACACAATACAGAAGGGAGAAGAGAGGTATGCGAAGTGCAGTCTACTGCAACAATGTTGGCTACTGTCAACCTGCACTAAACATCCGTCCAAATGAACAAACTCATAGTCTCATCAGTGAAGCTATTCTGTACCCATTAACCCCGGCTGAGTGTATTAACCCCAGCCTGTCTGAATATAATTCATCTTGACAGATTCATCTTCAGGAATGCATGAAGCTGAATCAAGATGTGTCTTGAGTAAGCGTATACTGATGAACTCCTGCCTGTTGCACTAAATCTTCAATCGCAGTCGGGTCAAAAAGTATTTGAATGGCTAAAGTTCATTTGAGAACAAGTTATGTCAGTATCCACAGCTGGAGATCCAAGTTAGAGGTGACAGCATGACATTGCTAAAAAGATGGACCTCCATCTCAGTGGCACATGGAAACGTGGTATGATTTGCACGCCACTCAACAGCTGTAACTGTGATGTAGGATGAGACCAGCCCCCAGGTTCTGCTGTCACAGTGTGTCTGCAAACCCACCTGCATCAGCTGGTCGAAGCTGGTCTGTATCGCAGGTGAAGAAGGTCTGGTGGTCTTGTGCTGATAAATTCATGTCATAGTAAGTTAGAGGCTCCTTTCCAGTTACCCACGTGTACCTTTTGAAACAAACAAAGCCTTATTCACAGAAAAACGCCCACTATTCATTTTTGATTGATCGGTCCACTTTTTAAATTACAAGTGCCCAGTTATTTTACCCCTGTTTAAATTTACCTGCTGTATTCAGCCCCTCTGAAAAGATTGAGTGGGTTCCTCCAAACTTTGCATTCTACAAAACACAAACAAGTTATAACTTACTATATATAGCAAACAAAAAAAAAGAAGCCCAGTAAATCTAATATCTAAATTTGTATTTCCATCACTTCGTAGCTATCACATTTTCCTATATGAAAAAGGCCTATTAGATATTTTTTTTCTCCAAGCATTTGCATACCATAAAACTTGCACTCTCTTCCATGCTGCGCTTCCCATTGAAGGAGCGACATGCCAGGGGCACCAAGGTATTTAGTGAGGTGTCTTAAGTGAGTGAGGAAAAATGAGCAATAAAAATCCCTTAGTCTTGCTGTAAATCATTTGCCGTTTCCATAATTTGTGTCGGTACTGTACATCATTGACTAGATCAAGAACTACAATTGGTTGCACCTCTAGCCTTGGCTAAGATGAGAACGGAAAGGCGTACCTGAGACACTGGAGTTGCCAGATTCTGCCTCTCCGTTAATGGAAGTGAACAATTGAGACGAGGCGCTGCTGCTCTCCATACCTCCAAGCAGTGGCCGCAGGTGACTCACAGACACCTGCTCGATGAAGGAGGTGCCATACTTCCGAAAATACCACCACTCAAATATCTGCAACACAGATCAACGAGGGAGAGATGCACTTGAGACCCGAGCATGAGCCGCCTCCTGACGTGCGAGATGAAGAGAAAGGGACGAATCACAGGGTCCAGCTCATTTCATTTTTTTTTAAAAATTTGTTTTACATTCCTCGTATTCTGTGCCGGTGTTTGTAATCAGAGCGGTTGCTGCAATGCTAGGTTATCATAATGTGTCTCTAAATCTGCCCGTGATTAGTTTGGAACTTGTTTTAAGTGCTGGACTGAATAGCCGTCCTGATTCAATTCAGATCATGTAACGCTGTGACGATGAAACTCTGCCGGTGCCCCATTCTCTCTGTCTATACACATGAAGAGTAGGTGGGGCTGACAGAGTTGTAGTACCGGTTTTGGTCTACTTTAAAATATGTATTCTTTCAACAAAAAAACAAAAAAAATAGGGCTTGCTGAAGGAGTTATGAAAATATTTTCACAAATGTCTAAAACACACAACAACAACAACACAAATAGCTACTCACCAAAATGAGACCTGATATTAGAGATGAAGTTCCAGTCAAAGCCACATAAAACTTCGGGGTGAGTGTGTTCAGAAACACGGTAACTGAAAGAAAAGCCGTTTGCAAGTCATCTTTCACCTTGAGGCTTTTTATTATTATTATTATTATTATTATTATTATTATTATTATTATTACTATTTAAATGTTTTAATTAAACATTGCGACTATTGAACACTGCCAGACAAACCTTGCATAGTATGCATTTTTTTTAAAACTGTTAAATAAACTAACAACAATTGAATTAATGTCAATATTTTTTAATCCATCAAAACTTTGGAAAAAAAAAAACGTTGCGATAGGTCACGTCTGAAACTGACCCTGCACTTCTGCCTAATACCCACTAGGAGGCACAATTGCAACACGCTGTAAATAACTCACCTGTGTAAACTGCAAGCTTTCACTGCAGTACCTACTAAAGGAAAGAGGACTACTGGTATGTTATTGATAGCTGATTACTAAAAAGTATAGCAATGGTAAAAACCTGCCACTCTTAAATTGCACTAAATGACCAGAACCTATGTATTTCAATACAATAAATCAGGCTGTCCAAACGGTTCCTTTTTTCTGATCACTTGCCGCTGTTGACATCTGGAAATCCATCTTTGCCATCGATCAGTGCTTGATACAGAGCCGATAACACACGTTTAAGCAACCGATATTATCCACAGTATTCTTTAAAATGCATTGAAATACACAATTCCTCGTCATTTAAATAGTTTTCACACCGTGCATCAGAAATTAAGCACCAGAATTCTGCTTGTCCTTATATTTCACAATACGTTCGCCAGTTTAACTGTTTGTAAACATGGAGCATCTCTTTGCCATATTTAATGTGTTACCCTGGCAACCGTATCCATAAAAAAAAAAGAGAATGAATGTAGATTTCTTAACTTTTTAATAAAGGGATTCGGACCATCCCAAAAAGAAACAGCATACATACAAACATAATAATTTTGTTTAAGGGCAGTTTGGTTTCTTTGACGGCAAATGAACTACGATCCAGCTTTAATATTGCTGCAAAATTAAATTTAACCACCAAACACATGCTGACAAGATGAGTGTATATCTGAGTTATGTGAACCACTCAGACCGTGGACATTGTCGTGTAGCATTAATATAATATAATATACAACAGAATAAGCTTTGTACAAAACTTTCCCGAGTCTGAAGCCAGTGTGACAGTTGTAAGGTGTATTTCATATTTAATATGTGTTTCTGTTACCTGTAGTTAGGCTTTCCTGGAGCTTTAACGGGGTTCTCAAGATGTAGATCAAAAATAAAAGCATAATAAACCACAAAAGCCACAGGTACGTCCACGACCAGGAAAGCCACGATTTTAATTTCTCTGTGAATCCGGGAGACTGAGAGCTGCTGTTACTGGCGTCCGCCATCTTTCCTTGGCTGATAAACACAGGCACGATGGGATACCGGAGGACTGCGCGCTGTCGTGACTCTCCCGAATCTCCAAATATCTCCCGACAGAACAGCTTTAGACGGAGAGTGGAGAGTCGCGCTTTTAATCGGGAAAATGTGACTTGTGTTTTATTTATTTATTTATTTAATTAATTAATTGGTTTAAACGGAAGTTCATACAGTCTTAATTGGAATTCTGTCGCCAAACGCGGAGTTTAAACCCCACAAAAAATGAAAAAAAAAAGTTTACTTTTAATGGTAGTCTATTCTAATTTGCAAAGCATTTTGAATGTATACTGAAACTATGTTTCTTTAAATTATTTGGCACTGCGCTGAATTGACGTGTCTACAAATAGTACTTTTTGCATCAGCGAGGGCCAAAAATTAAATATTTACGATGGAAGTTGTTTCTTTAATATTTGCAGACATAAATGTACTACCTTGCCCCAATTATGCTCATTTTGAGGTCCATTTTTTATGTGTGCACCATCTCTAAATAAAGTCAGTCTTCAGTAAGCTGTTTAACATTATGGGCTGTGATAACTGTGTGTAAAAGATGATACATCTATGCAAAGTAGAGGGAAAATGCCGTAAAATTATCAAACTTGCAGAAGTGGACCTACATAGGATTCGATGCAAATGCAAATGCGAAAAAAATAAAAAAAATAAATAAGATTGTGAAAACAGATGATCTTGTTTATGCAAATATTATTTCTTGGTATTTTGCCTGTAGACGGTAATCACGTGTTAAAAACTCAGCAGGTAGTAAAACAAAACTATAAGGGTAAGACATTTTCCTTTTAGGGGACTAGGTGGCGCTATAGGCTAATTTACCACCAAGTACTTTGGGAGGTCTGGGTTCAAAAAGCTTGCTCAAGACATAAATTAAAGTAATTCACATGGGGGGAAAAAACCACCATAGAGCATAACTGTCCGTCTGTCTCTTTATAAGGGCTGCAAAAGAGCCATTTAATAAAGCTTGATTATAAAAACTGCTGCTCAGTTTTTAAATCATTCACGAGTAAAAGATATGTACCATTATTCATGAACTGCTCTCAGTGTCAACCAATGAGGAGAGACCATGAAGCAAAAACTCCAAATAAGTAAATATCAAGCCCCGCCCATTTTAACAATGGAACGCCCTTTTATTTAAAGCTGCAGTAACATATATTATAGAACTGAAGTCAAGCAGACAAACGTTTCAGAGTGTTCCTTCTTCAGTGTGCAAGGAATATATTATGGTGGCAGGGAACATGGGGTTTGAGGAGTTTGGGACTGTGCAGTAGGTCATTAGTGCTTTTTTCCCCCGTGAATTAGAATTGATGTGTTTTTCCCATTAACTAAGCATTCACACGGACTCACACACCAGAACAAAACATAATTACAGTAAACGTGGCTTTAAGGCCAATACAACCCTTACAAGCATGGCAAAGTGTAATAAAGCATTGCTATGCACCGTAAATCCTTTCATATGAATGCATTACAATTCACTCTCTCTTGCCTGTCTTTAATAGCCAGGTTTCATTGCTGGTGTGATACCTCCAGGCAAAAGCACATGTTATCAAATACAATTGTTTTTAAACACTCCCCACACCTGCTAATTTACAAAGCAAATAAGGATTTCCCCTACTGCAGGTGGGATTTCCGTATTAGAATGAGGATACACATTGCCTTTTTCACAGACCTCGCTCAGTACTAATTTGCAGCGTTTCCTTTTAGCGTTATCAAATGCGGCTGGCTAATCCGCTTTAGCTGCGATAATTAACACATTATCGGGTGATTACATGTAATTCATTGAGATAAAACCAGGGATATGTTCATTTGGCTTGCTACCATTCAGTAAACAAAAAAAAACAAACAAAAAAAAATCTCTCCGGGTCGTTTAATTGTGATTCCAAACGTAAAAAGAAACATGTTGAAAACGAATTTTAAACCACCTGTATTTTAAACTGCAGCATGCTGCACGCCTAGTCTTGACTGTAATCCTTCTTACCATCCTGTGAAGGGGGGCAAGGGGGCGCTGGTTTCATTCTCATTAGATAAACTTGAACACACATCTTTCACCCCCAAAACCTCGTTAATAAAAGCTCAACACCTGTCAATCAAACACGATCAAAGACGTCAGCTCACAATAGTAACTAAAAAACTGACATATATATATATATATATATATATATATATATATATATATATATATATATATATATATATATATATATATATATATTACACCAGTGAAGTGCCATGCAGAATAAGTTAAGAATGCCATTTGCTTTTTGAAAATATGTAGCAGCCGGGTTTGTTTTATTTGTTTTTCGTATCCAGACCACGTTTTGCCAATAAAAAAAACAGCCCCATTAATAAACCCGGGTTCTTTTTGAAGAGTAACGACATTAATCCAGTCATTACTTTCTTTATTTTTTTCTTGGAGTCGATTCCTCCCCGTTCACGCAGAGCGGGGCTCTTCCCATCATGCATTGCTGAGTGGGTTTGGTCCAGACGAGCCAAAATGGCCGATTTTGAGGAGCAGCTTAGCGACGATGAGAAGGTAGGTGGCTCGTTTTTTAATTTCACAATACCTAACCTACACATAAACACATTTTTTTTTAAAAACTACCCGGCCGCTTGGTCCGTCTGTAGCAGTAGAAAAGGCGCGGCGGCGTTTCGAGGCGTTCAGTCCGCATCTGTAGCCACGCAAATTGCTAAGGCTGTTTTTCATTTCAGCTAAATGCATAGAGAATAAGACTACCGTTCTTTAAAATGTTGTTTAGCGGGGTTTTTTTTAACGTGTATGTGTCTGTTTTTTATATGGTAAACCGTGTTTCTTAACTGCGGTAGCCTTTATTAACCCCTGTTCTAGAAGCGTGCTTCGTTTCGTCTTAACAACACTGAGTTTCGTTCAAACGAATTAGTTTAACTCCGTTGTACCGCTGACAGAATCATATATTGTGAAACTTATTCTGACAGAAATGAGGCAGCCGTATTATTATTATTGAGTCTATTTTTGTTTTAATCTCTATCAGTAGTAATACTTGCATCGGGCCTGTTTCGTGTTGTGTTGAGGCTCGAGTTACTTCCTGTTTGCAAGTGTCCCCTCCCTGAAAATAATTTAAAACTGGCTCTGCGAATGTGTGAACCCTTACAGTCCTTTACTTTGTTTTATCCGCTGGTATTATTCATTGATTTCAGTTGATACGCGTTTTCGTGTCATTTCATGTTTGTTTAGTTGAATCTATGGTTCGATACGTGGTTCCGAAGCAGCTCGGTACTAGTAGTAGTAACTTGGTATTCAACCGTCATAACTCTTGAATTCCTTTAATAATAGTTGTTTAGCGCGTTGGTATCGTTTTGCTCGATAACTAAATGACGCTAAACTTTTGTATTCTGGTGTTGACGAGCGTCATTCGCTCGCAGAAAATGAATTTAACTTGTCTACTTTTTAATCGCAATGTTTTTCTGTAATTAAAGTAGGTGAACATATAGCTGGGTCGGTGTTTACCTACAATGGAGCTGTGCAAATGATTAGATCTGCCTGTTGATACACGATTAAATGACAGATGGTTGCACATGTCATTAAAATAGATATTATTGTAAAGCAAGCGGGATACTGTTTAATTGCCTTGTTGCACTAGTTTGTACAACGATCAGTTTCAAGTTCAGGAAATAGCATTGGCTACGTATTGCGCAACATTGTAAGAATTTGAAGATGTGGGGGATAACTAAATTTATATGTTTTACATAAACGTGTTCCTTTAAAAAAAAAAGCAGTAGATAATATATACATCTATATTCAGTGCGGAACTTCTAGACAGCTGTGTAGCCAAATACAGTGGGGCTGTTGCTTGCAGTCAGAGAGTTTCGTTCTTGCTTGTCAGTTCTGTCCGCTTTGAAATCCAAATGTGGTCAGGCAAGGGTGCGGTAGGTTCCCTGCTCTGCTGTATTGCTGACACCAAGAGTGTCTGATTGCAAACTGTTAGCGGCAGACTGCAATCGGAGGGCTTGCACGAACAAGAAAGCGGATTGGAGTCGTGAGCAGGGGTAGATACGCTGTTGTTTATTAATACCCTACTGTAGCACCTGGCCAGGGAGCTGGAGCTGTGATGGTGACGGGGTTGGGCGGTGCGTGCATAACTATGCTTTATTACACTTTGCCATACTTATATAAGGGTTACATTGTCCTTAAAGTTATTGTTATTATTATTATTGTTATTATTGTACAATGTTTCTTTGCAATTTTCTGTACATCTTTTATTTGACCTAGTGTGGGGTTGCCTGTCAATATAGAAATGCATTAAACAGTCCCTAACATTACCAAGCAACTTTATTAGACTAAATGGCATTTTCATTGACGTTTATTTGCACACTCAAGATAAGTCTGAGATGCATTTTCTAATGAATGGTAACTATTAATCATTGGAAAGCATGCAACTGATTAAATGTAAAATACTTTTTTTTTTTTTTAAACTGATTATCGTGATTACATTTGTAACTATAGTCTTATGACAGCCAGTATAATGCATTGATTGGTAGATTATAACCTAGTGCAGATTATTGTGCTTTCATATAAATGAAACGGCACCTGAAACCATTGATCAGAAATGCAGGCATTTGCACTATAAATATAGATGGCATTCTTTTTTTTTGCCAACAAAATCATAAACTGAATAACGGGGTTGCTCCAAAGTAGTTATTGAAAGAAAAATACTTTTTAAATGAATTATTCATTAAGGTGTTACTGATGTCAAAACATCTGTCACAACATCTTTGGTGGTACATCTGACCTTACAGGGCTTTTGTGATTGTTAGTCTTTAGTCTTTACAATGGATACGACTTGCAGACACTCAAGGCCTCCTCCCTTAGTCTTCCTGAGCACAGGGGACGGATCATAATCTTAGAGTAAAAGCTAATGCACGGGTGGCACTTGGTGAAGGCTGGCTGGTTGTGCATGCAGGAGAAACATACTCAAACCGTTGCAGGATGTGAAAAGTCACCGCACTTCAATAGAGGCCAGAAAGGGGCTCCAAATTGTAGCAATTATTGCATAGCAGTTACAGATTTTAGTAAGCTTAGCTAATGCAGAAAAGAGCTCAGGTGTGACCGATTTAGCTGTGTAGTAAAAGACTGGAGCTTTATTCCCACCCCTGAATTACAACTGTAGATGCAACACCACCAGATGATCATACCGTAGAAGTATGCAGTGAGATAGGCATTCATTTAAATCTGGGTGATTTCATGACAGTGGAGGCAGCAGCAGCAGTATGTGCTCTGATTTATAGCAAAGCTCAAGCCAAGGTGTGGTTTCACTTACACAGCTGCACATGTCTCCTGCTACCCCTGGGCACAGGTTTGCAAGGCTGTAATAAATCCAGTTCACTTGCTTTACACCTTGCCAGTCACTTGGTTTTATTTATTCCTGCAGAAACCGTGCCTTGAAGCACAAGGGAGGCTTCCTGCATTCTGTCTGGGATACACCTTCTTTTTACAGCGCTGTAAAACTGCTGCAGTTGAATCACTGCGTTGAAATGTCTGAATTCTGGAGGGTGGTGACCTGGCACTTCTTTGTCATGTTTCTTTTCTGGTGCCCTCTCCCTTCCAACAACAGAACAATACCGCTCTCCATAGCGCTCGTTTCAATCCCCTAACTCTTTCGACAGTAGCTTTTTACAGAAGTGTTTAACTACTTGTCTTAACAACTGAACAAAACACATTCATGTATGAATTATTATAAGTTGTAAACCTATAACTCGATTAGATATGAAGCACGATTCAGATAAGAAAGGCACGGTTTCTGATGGAGACGTTTCACTCCTCGAACAGGGCGTTATCCACCAGGCATCGGAACCTCCTGACGGCTGTTGACGTTGTCAGGTTGTCTGGGGTTGGACGCAGTGGAAAGCAAGTCGTTCGTTTGTGGAGCTGGGGCCACTCTGGCTTTCTGCACCCTCACTGTAATGAACATGAGCAACATACAGTAGCAAACGCACGAGTCTTAGTTAATAGTTCGCACACAGTAGAGTTCATCTGATAATTTAGTGGTAATTGGAGCTAGTTGCTGTATGTGTTTATCAGGTTAAAATTGTATTACAGATAGTCTTCTAAGTAGGGGTCTACCTAAATCGCGATTTTGCGGAAATTGAGGGATTACTGCGAAATTCACCTCTTTTAGTTCAGAGAGAAAAAAAAAAAGAAACCTTGTTTAAATTAACTACTGCACAACGCAAGCGATGCAAACTACGTATCTTCTGTAGATGGACTTTTTTTTATTCCTTTGCCGATCCTGTGTGCATTGCACTTGGGCACAAAAAAAAAAAAAAACCCTTCCTTAGACAAACATTTACAAAAAAATACTCCAAAGCGGTTAACATTCTTGTTTACTGTTCAGATGACAACGATGTTTTAATCAGTGCGTCTGTACTGGCTTTTCTGTGACCTGTACTGTACAGTAGGGGGGTGGGGACAAAATCAGTGCTGCATTGTTTTGATTTAGGTTGCTAAAATCTAGTTTTCACCATTGGAGGTAAAATGCCAGAAATGGACGACAAAGCAAAAAGTGCCAAGTGTATTTCAGCTGATGATCGTGTCAAGATATTTCCCAAAGAATCTGTACATGCAGATGGAGGTAATTGTTCTGCACATCTTGTAATGTGTCTTTGGAGAAAATACGATTGATTGCTATGTAGCTTCAGAATCACACATTAAACGAAAGGCTACTACAGAGGCTGCTGAACGGAAAGTAAAATAAACAGCTTTCAGAAAACAAACTGGAAAGTCAGCGCAGACGAAAAGTATTCCTGTCGGTTGTAGCCAAGTTAAATCAGTACTACAGGTATGATCTAGCACAGCCACCTCGCTTCAAACAACCTGATACTTACTTTTTAAACACAGTTTAAAAAGTAGAATTTTAGACCCGAATAGACACGTTTTCTTTGTTTTGACAATGGATGGGATAAATAACATGACAACAAACGTGTTGCATATATTGCCTTTATTAAAGAATGCCAGATGCCCTTGGGTAACTGATTTTTTGGGACTGTTTCTAATCGATTTCCACATCTGTAGAACTTGGCAAAGCTTTGCCTTGCACTTCAGTGGATGCAGAACGTGCAGTCTCAATGTATGGGCAAGTCCACACCAGACAGAGAATGTCGGCAGCAACTGCTGGGGGATGTTGCATGCTTGCCTTTAACAAACAGCACTCTGTTTTAGCAAGGAAGCAAGCACCACTATTTTTAGGCTTTTATAGTGCTCTGAAATATTGTCTACTTAGGTTTATTTAATGTTTAAACAGGTCCGCGAAACGTCAGCTAAATCCCAATTTTATTCCATAACCTACCCTCGAAAATATACGTAAATTTACTGCGATTTAAGTAGAGCCCTACTTACAAGGTACTTGTTTGCATTTATTTTCTGTTTGTTTTGTTATGCTGTACTGTGGTTTCACTTCAATGTTTAAAGTTGCACAGCACGAGTAGCTTAGGGTATAAACAGAACCTTTGCTTGGTAGTTGACATTTCTTCTTATCTAGGCAGCTTGTAAAAATGTCCAGAATTCAATGTAAAGCTGTAAACGACAGTGGTGTTGCACCACACCAGCTGTAGTCATTTTCCGTGTTTAAACCCCATGTTTTGCCCGGTTTAAATATCCACGAGTAAAACTAATTCCCGAAATGAAAGACACATCTGGTTGTCGCACAGTGCGGGGATGTGTTTGCACTGCTAGTCCTATGCATACACGAGTCAATACTTGCGAGGTTTTAAAACATTAGCAGTTTCTGTTAAGAAAATAAATGGTGCACTCATTGCAAGTTGGAGCAAAGTCTTGGTAAACCTCATCCCTACAGAGAAGCAGCTGTTAGCTTTTGCGGCTGGTTTGCAAATGCGACGTGCTGACGAGGACAGAGTTGTATTGTGCTGTATACACGGGTGCTTACTGGGTTAAAGTATTTATAGTTAGATATAGTAATCCATGCAGTAGGGCTACCATTTGCATTCAAAATATCCTTTTGTCTAAAATTAGTTTTTTACACAGCACTTTCAGTAAGTTGCTAAACAAGTTGCATACTTTGATTTCTGGTTTTGATAACTGTCACTGATAACTAAACAGTCTCCAATGGGGGTAGCAATGCGCAGACTAACTGCAGATAGAAAGAGAGAATTAAGGGGTATCATTCCAATTGGTCTACGAAATAAAAAACTAAAGCAAGCTGAAGGTTTTTTTTTCTTATGAATCCCCATCAGATCCCAGTATAAAATTACAGCTTTAAACACTTCCTGTCCTTTTTAATTTTATTTTTAAATACTGTTTTGATTCTCATTATGTTTCAAAAGACAGTGTGGCATAGTAGAGGGGGTGATATCGGTTCCATGTATCAATATGAATTATAATTTAAATAGGATTTAGTTATGCAATTATAGTGTTTCTGTATCTATTATATATCAAGCATTAAAAATAGCTTAATGCTTACCTACTGTACTTGACAAATACAATCATAATGCATCCAAGTGATTAATATTGTCCCATTCATCATATTATCATATCACAATTAAAGCTCTCAAGTTGTTTTCTTTCATAAAGCTGATACAAGCCAGAAAACTAGGGAGTATTTCTCTGAAACCCAAGCAGGTACTCAATTTTAGGTCAGTGTGCAAGGTTAAGAAGTGTTTTGTTTGGAGGAATACAGATCCTTGGTCTGTTAGCTGGAAGTACAGTAAGAAGCTTAGCTGTCCGCACGAGAGGAGGAGGGCAGCAGTGTTTGCAGACTTGTCCAGCAAAGCATCCGTTATCCGAGGGTTTAGCAACGTTTCATCTCTTAATTGAAATCCATTTAGCTGAAAGCTGCAGAATCATCCAGACCATTTAAAGGATTGTATAATATAATAATGAATCATCAAACATGAACGATATTCTTCTGAAATAAGCACCGGCTGAGTTATAAACAACGGACCACAAAAAAAAGAAACCAAAATCCGAAACCTGTTTAATTGATGCCTTTTCCCAGCTTCCTTACAGAGAACTTTATTCACTGAAGATTCAGAGCTCCTTTAGTGCTACTGTACACTATTGGCAACAGAATGAGTACCACCTTAACACATAAGGAGGCAGTGTGGTCCAGTGGTTAAAGTCCAGGGCTTGTAACCAGAAGGTCACCGGTTCAAATCCTATCTCTGCCACTGACTGACTCACTATATATAATGCACAGTGCACAGCCTGCCTCTGTAAAGCGCTTTGTGATGGTGGTCCACTATGAAAGGCGGTTTTTTGGAATAAACAAATTACTCTGATCAAATTTAACTGCAAAGATGATGTTGTTTCATACCATTACAGTGGTTTAATTCCTCTCGAGTTAGTCCGGCATTATCTCAGCTAGTTAAATCCTAGTACTTCCTGAGCAGAGAAATCTCACGACAAGGTGATCTTTTAACATCTTGTTCCTGGCTCTGATAAGACCACGTGGGTTCTGATGCAGAGAAACACTATGAATTCATTACTGGATAAATATAACTTGGAGGAACCACTCCGTACAATTGGAAATATTGTAGAAAGGGGAAATAAAGTAACATTTCTACTTGTGAAAAACTTTCAAACCAGGGCCCGTAGACCTTAAAAAGAGCTCTTGTTTGCTCAGTGAGTATTTAAATACATAAACGAACGGGTGTGTCAAAAGTAACTGTGTGTGTGTGTAACCCTATAAACAGTATTGTAAATGGGCATTGTTGCACAGCAGTGCAACAAATTCAGTCAGCTTACTTTGACTGTCTTGTGGTACTGCCCTTAAATGAATAAGGAAAACAAACAGTTTCTCTTTGGCATAATTTCATGTTTCAGCATCCTTTGGTATTAGCAAGGTTTGCATCGCAATTTGTTTGTGTTCGGGTCAGGGTGCTTGGACCACAGCTTGATAAGAAGGTGGGTCTGTCACAGACAGTTTTACGTAACTGTAATTGATCACAGCTGTTATCTGAAATGAGGCTTGTATGGGAACACCCTTGCCGTCTGCTACAGTTGAGTCTACCTAGTTTATTAAACCATCTGTTTGACATTTGTGTGGCTGTTGTGTAAAAAAAAAAAAGGCGTTTGGTGTTTTGAGCAGTAAGCAGCACGGGAAGCTTGCACCAGTTCAGAAACGAGAAGTGGGGACTTCCCGAGTGCAGAGCGTTTACTTAAAATGGTAAAACTAGCTGACTTTGAGAGACAGGAAGTACTGCACTGCTCAGAATCGCCTGTCCCAGTCATGTTTCTCAACATTGCTTGCCCTGCAGGCTTTTTATATATATCTCCATTAAAACAGGATTTGATCCTTGCTTTACAGTACAGTACATCCACTTTCAGTTGCTCGCCTGGATAAGAGGTCATTGCAGTCTTAAAAGCTATTCATGCATTTAGCTGATCCTGCTAAAAGACAATTAACCACTTTTGTTTTGTGGCTTATCCTACCATTTCTATAGTTTTAATACAGACACACAATTCCACTTTCACTCATTACATGGGAACCGCTTTCCGCACCGATTGTGAGACTGAATCGGAATGTGTTGTTGCTGATTTAGCCTGATCATTTACACTTAAGAGCATTTTAAAGAGGTTGATGCTACTGTCGGCTTCGGTTGGGCTGGGAGGAATATTTCGTTTACATGCCATCGGAGCTAAACAAAATAGATTCTACCCCTTCTCGTAGCCTGTGGAAGCATGCTCTAGACAGACAGGAAAGGAGAGGGGTCTATCTGGCGTTCGTTTAAATCCAACATCGGAAATGCTGGGCGAATCGCACAGTTCTAGATGTCTCTCTCCGTTGCCAAGCATAGTTACACAAACTTTGCCCTGAAAATGGGTAACAGCTTTTACTGTACACAGTCAGAGAGCAGTATCCTGCCACAGGCTGCCTTTACAATCGTGTACAACCTGTGCTGAAGTGCCGTTGCTGGCAGGGTGGCAGTCGCACTGCCTGCTGACATGTGCAGTATTGCCTGCTAAGAAAAGCACGGGGTAGAGTTCCCGCTATCTGAAGAATGACGTGGCTGAGGAATCTGCTGAGCAGAGTTTAGTTTCAACCCTTCCCTGCAATCCTTTCTTTTAATGTTTAAACCACTGCAGGGGGCTTGTGGTGACTACTTGCTGCACCTTGTTTTAGTGATCCAGTTATAAATGTCATACCAGAGCTTTTTACATGGTTCTCGTAGAGAGAGTCTCTGGTCAGACAGTTCAGCACTGTGCTTTCTTGTCCCTTCTTTTTTCTTGCTTCGCAGTTGCATTTTGTGTTCTACATTGAGAACTGGGCTGCATGCTTGGGCTGCATGCTTGGGATGGACATGTGTTAGTAGGATCTAGGTCACATGAGCCACGGTGACCTACTTGGGTTTCTAAATATGTTTCTAAGTGAAAAATTGAGCCCTGTGGTTGGATAAAGGGTAAGGCTATGTTACAATACTGCAGATCACAAGTATAAACCTTCTGTGTAAACTGGCATTTACCACATTTTTCATTTTGAAAAAAAAAAAAGTCGACTTGATTTAGTATTTCCAGTCGTCTTTAATAAGACAGAAAGGATTTTGTTTCCTGCTCCACGTACTCTTTATTGACATTCCTGCTTGCTGCTGCTATAGATTAGTTGTGAATATAGATTATTATGTGCAATGTTTTAAATATTGTTATTCTTTTATGCAGGTGCGCATAGCTGCCAATTTTGTCTCCTACGCACCGCCTGGAGAGTTTAACGAAGTCTTCAATGGTATGTGACCTCTGTTACTCTACATAAAAACATTTGGGTTCGAATCATGGGGTATGAACAAGCTTCTTTTGAAATCCCCTGAGTTCAGTCAGTTTGCGTTTCATTGCAAGTCTCACTCTAAAAGACAACATTATAGTGGATCTATACCCCTCCCATAGCAAGGAGACTGCACATTGAAGTCTGTGTGTCACACCTTTACATCTCTAGACCACCAATTTGCATGTATATTTAAAACTGTGATGTGGAAAAAAAAACTTCAAAATGAGTGATTGAATCGTCGAATTTGCTTTTCAGATGTGCGGTTACTGCTCAACAATGACAATCTTCTCAGGGAAGGGGCTGCTCAGTAAGTATTTGTTGCTTTTATACCAACAGGGAGGCTGTTACCCTTACCTTTCTGCAGAGTTAATCCTGTATTTTATAATGTAACTGAAATGAGGGGGTGGGGGCAGATGAATACTACAGTATGCATGCTTCAGATTGGGTCTGGGGTAAAAAATGACTTATTTCACCTCTTTGCTGAAGATGAAATGTCAATTATTTTATTTTTTTTAATGCAGTGCATTTGCCCGTTACAACATGGATCAGTTTACCCCTGCCAAGATCGAAGGTCATGACGATCCGGTAAGTTGTACATGTCTAACGATCGGAGCGATATCAAAGAGAAATCGATGCATGCAGGACACCGTTTTATCGACCAGGTGTTGTGCATCAGTATCAGATTCTGTTAAATCTGGTGGCCAGCCCCTGTTGACTGTCTGTCTGCCAATGTTCAGCTTTGAATTGCACACTTGAAGGAAATAGACGAGCAAATATTAACAATTCTGCCTATGATCTCTGACTTGCGGGACGCCCCATGATTTTAGGATTTAGCTGTCTATGGAAATTCCCCAAAACAAAATCCTTAAATCCACTGTAAAACTAATGTTTATTATTTTTTTTTGCCCACAACAGGTCCTGATTACAGAGCACGGGGATATTGGCCATGGGAGATTCTTTGACCCAAGGAACAAACTTTCATTCAAATTTGACCAATTGAGGAAAGAAGCCAGCGACCCCCAGCCCTATGAGGCAGAGGCAGCTCTCAGACCCTGGAGGGATGCCTGCGACAGCGCCCTGCGAGCGTACGTGAAGGATCACTATCCCAACGGAGCCTGCACTGTACGTACCCCCAGAATCCAGGGTGCTTTTCAATAGCCGTCAACACGGGAGGGCTCAATTCCTGTGTTTCAATTGCAATTCCTTTTTAAAATCCGTTTCCAGTTCCTTCAAAGGAATTGTAATTGAGCGTTTGAGACGTTGATTGTTGTGATTTGTTCAGCTGCTTTTCATTTGAAGCCAGTTTTAAATGTAAAATATTGCTTTGATTCCTGTAGGTTTACGGTAAAACCATTGACGGACAGCAAACCATTATTGCCTGTATCGAGAGTCACCAGTTTCAACCCAAAAACTTTTGGTAAACTTTTTTTTTTTCTTTAACAATGTTTTTAATTACTTCATATGGTCTTTATTCACAAAACTTTTAAAAGTTTTTTTTTTTTTTTGTGTGTTGTAAATAAATAGTGCTTTGAAAAACAGGTGGTGGATTAATTATAAAGAGGGTTTTATAAACTAATACATTTTAATTTATAAAAAGCTTTTTCTGATTTGCTGCAACCTAATGCCCACAGTGATTGTGTTCTCTTGTCTGTTCCAGGAATGGCCGCTGGAGATCTGAGTGGAAATTCAACATCACCCAGTCTACTGCTCAGGTGGTGGGAGTCCTCAAGATTCAGGTGGGAACCTCTTTAAAAAAAGCCAACGAATCCTTGTGTAGAGTCGAGTTTATCGGGCACGGGGTAATTCTTCAGGGTGAGAACTTACTGGTGTAACGTTCTGCTGCGTGATGTTTTCTTTGCGTGATATTGAGATGCACAAAAAAAGCACTACTCACAGCAGCTTCTTGGATTGCTCTAAAAATGTATTTCATGTTGGGGATATTTACGTTTTGGATTTGCATAATTAATACGTATCAAACCCTGGGTGTAGTACGGAGCACTTTTGTTGCTGTAGTTTTTTTTTTTAATTAACAGATGCAATTTCATGCCTGTTTTTAACGAGCTGTGGTTGTAGTGGCAACGTCCATCGGAGCTAAACCTCGCTGTGTTTTTGTTTTTAGGTTCATTACTATGAAGATGGTAATGTCCAGCTGGTTAGCCATAAGGACGTACAGGAGTCCTTGACGATTTCTGTAAGTATATCCTGGCACACCGTTATGCTGGTGCATGTAAGAATTTATTTTGTACTACCCATGAATTCTAGAATGTAATATTCACCTGGACATTGGATTCCTCAGATTGATTAAAAGCCAAACCATTTTTGCAATGCAAGTGTTAGGACAGAGCTGCCAAATACTGTAAACTGAACCTTTTGAAACCGTTGACTGATGTGTTGCAAGTTTTTGCATGGAAGTCTTAATCCTGTTTCCTTTCCATAGACTGAAGCTCAAACTGCAAAGGAGTTTGTTAAAATTATTGACAGTGCTGAAAACGAGTACCAGGTAAGACCAGAGCTAAGTTATTCCTGTTGGCTGGTGGGTGGCTCTTTATTTCTCGGCAGATGCCCTTATCCAGAGCGACTTACTTTGTAAATGTGATTTTTATAACTGTATCGCATTGCAAAATATCACATTATGAAATATCACATTACAGATAAGAGCAGTTGTAGAATACAATAGTCAGTAGTAAATAAGAGCAAATTCAACTAAGACGAAAAATACAGTAAATAATTACGTTTGAGAGCAGTTAAACTTATATTAAAGATCTCCGCACAAGATCGTTTCTCAGGATCTCGATTTAGTACCATTCCATTACCCCGTAATCACAAGATCATTTATCTCAGGATCTTGAAAATGGAAGTGATTTTTTTTTTGTTTTGTTTTTGTTTATGGTCTCTGCAAGCCACTGTAGTTCTGCAATACACTTGTGTGTTTTTTTTTTAGTAGTCTTTTATAATTAGTTGTGTAATTTGTATAATGAGAAGTTTTTGGTGTGTTCTTTTTTTGTGTAGAGATGAGATGTTGTAGGACAACCCTGGTCTTTTTTAATCCTTTTTTTTTTCCTCCAGACTGCCATCAGTGAGAACTATCAGACCATGTCAGACACCACGTTCAAAGCCTTACGCCGTCAACTGCCTGTCACCCGCACCAAGATAGACTGGAACAAGATCCTCAGCTACAAGATCGGCAAAGAGATGCAGAACGCTTAGTGGAGACGTGCATGAGATTGCTGCTCTGACAAACGTGTGCAAAGAAAAAAGAATCGAGGTGTGGTCTCACGAAATGTGTGGTCTGACTTGAAACGAAATCAAAGAATATTAGAATCGGTTAGGGGGAGGGGAGAGGGGGGTTCACATCGCTAGGGCTGTTGGAATCTTATTCCGGTAAGCGCTGACATCTTTAAGAAATTAGATATACTAGGCCTACTTTTCAAACAATCTGTGACAATTTCACTTTTCTGAAATCACAACACTGTGAGAGGGTTTAATATAAAAAAGCATAGTTATGCACAATTAATAAATATATATATATATATATATATATGTATATCCTAGCTGTGAAAGCCCAAACACACAGGCCTGGATCTTGTTTCCCCCTACTCAAATGGCACTCTAAGCAGTTAAACATAAGGTAAAGATGAATTGCTTTTCGTAGTGCATTTAAAAGCTTCACCCCTGGTATAGAAATGGGTTTGCTGTACGTGGTCATGTATCAAAGCCATGGTCTTTTTCAATAAAAGTTTAAAACCTCTTTTCCCATCGTAAACGTTTCTGTGTCATGTTACGGTTTGATTATGCAATTGTTTCAGATACAGTTTTTCTTTTAGTCTTAACACAGCGTTCCTCCTAAGACTGCCCCATGTTTTACTGGGGGGGGTGGGTAAACTTGCTAGGTGAAAATCCAATGTAAATGAGATTAATAGTGCTTCCTCTATGCATAACACCCCCTTATGTGATATGCAGCATTAACTACCCCCTACTTCTGTTACAGATGTTAGCCGTTTTCTGTCCTAAACTAATCGCTCTTGTGTTTTTATAGAGCAACTATAATAAAAACAATTAATAATCCCAACTGATGTTTTTGCTTTCCTTTAGATTTTTTTTTTTTTTATATTCAACTGTATGAACAAAAATATGTAATTCAAAAGGAATAAAAGATTTGCACCAAATTTAAAATGTTTTTTTTTTTTTTTTATAGAGATTTTTTCCTTGTTTTCGGTTGTACAATGATGTATTTTTGAAATGCTTCGGAACACAGATCTTAAACTATAATTCATTTATACAGCTATGGTCCCTTAGCTTCGTAAATTATCTCTAAATCTAGGATGGTTCTGGCGAGTTGAATGTGTTTGGAATGCTTTATCAAGCGGTTTTAGCGTCTGCAACATGTATTATTGGGCTAGTTTTCTGATTCACATTAGTGAGACCATACCTTTCTGAATACTGTGCTTGGGCCAAATGCATTGAAAAGTCAATACTGTGTCTGTGAAAAGCAACTCTTCCTTCTTACATCTGTTTTTGGAATGAAATCATCTGTATTATATTTCATCAATGTCATCCATTTATCTTGTCGGTCCCATTGTGTAAAATCATTTCAATGGACAATACACTGCGAGTTATTCTATTCTTGTCAATGTTGGTTTTTTTTTTTTTTTTTTTTTTTTTTTGTACATTCTGGAAGCAAATGTGTTGCCACTGTTCCATTCTGGAAGCAAATGTGTTGCCACTGTTCCATGGTATAGATGCCATAAATCGCATGCAAGAAGTCAGTGTTACAGATTTGTCATTTTCAGCACAGCTTCTCCTGTGTGTAGATTTCTACTGGGGTTAAAAAACAAAACAAAAAAAACACAGTCCTACCATCCAATGTTATAATTATTTTTTTTTATTCCAGTGCATTTTATCTTGTATATAGATGTAATTTCATGCATAGAACTTAAAACTATTTTTTTTAACGATGACATCTCTTCTATGAGTAAGAGACGCCCTCCACACACAACACGTTCCCTCAGGTCATAGCCCTCCACGCACTACACGTTGCCTGAGGTCATAGCCCTCCACGCACTACACGTTGCCTGAGGTCATAGCCCTCCACGCACTACACGTTGCCTGAGGTCATAGCCCTCCACGCACTACACGTTGCCTGAGGTCATAGCCCTCCACGCACTACACGTTGCCTGAGGTCCTAGCCCTCCACGCACTACACGTTGCCTGAGGTCCTAGCCCTCCACGCACTACACGTTCCCTGAGGTCATAGCCCTCCACGTACTACACGTTCCCTGAGGTCATACAGCATTCGGACACTGGTCTCCTGCTGTTTTCTGTATTGGTCAGCTGTTCAGTTGTTACTCAATACTGGAAAAGATGAGTAATTTACGACACCTGTTCTAAAGCCACAGCTTACTGAGGAAACGCTTCACGGGGAAGCTCGCGCCCTGCTTTCAAAACAGTAACCCTTTCAGTGATTCCTTCAGACACGCAGGAGGAAATAAAGACATGATTAAAAAGCTGTAGTACGACAGTGATAATGGCATTTCTGTGGGGTGATGCTTTATTGAATCGGGGGAGTTACCAAGCGATCCGCCACAGCAATGTCATCACTTACACAACATATTGTCTTGCATGCAGAAGACCTGTGTATAAATCATTTGAAAGACCTTCGTGTTAGAGCCTTTCATTATCTAGTTAAAAAAATAAATAAATAAACACAGAGAAGAGGTTTGTAGTGGAGAAACGATCTGCAGCCATACACTTTGATAAGAAGTCAGGAAATCATTTTTAAAAAACTGCAGATGTGTGTAAAGTAGTTAAACAATGTGACTCCAAGGCTTGAAGACAATAGTTTAGATACTAACATATTTAAAGATGGGAAAAGTGCTCCCCCTGGTGGTCTGAGTAGTCGATTTCTGCAAAAATAGCCCTTTGGTAGTTGCATTAAAGGTAAAACAATTTTTATAGTAAATATTTAACTTTCAGACGAGAGTCCCACTGTAGTACAATGCTCACATAATACAAATAATTATGAAATAGAGCACAGCGTCTCGTCTATCTGATAAACTGGAAAAATCTACCCGCAGGAAGGTGAACTACAGTGTGATATCACACTGCAGTGTTGGCATATAAACTACAACTCTGAGCCAATATGGCTGCTCTGTGCCAGTATGAAGGCATTGTTGCCTAGTTTTGTTTTAGTTCACATGTGAAATGAATTGGCCCTCATTAGACAGTAGTCTACAATGTATCCCTGGTGTCCAGGAGACTGAACAACTCTCTCACCCCCAAAGAGAAAGGGTGCTCCCTCCAGTCCAGGGCAGGCTTGAGGCATGGAGACTGAACTGGTCCCTCACCTTCCTAAGAGAAAGGGTGCTCCCTCCAGTCCAGGGCAGGCTTGAGGCATGGAGACTGAACTGGTCCCTCACCTTCCTAAGAGAAAGGGTGCTCCCTCCAGTCCAGGGCAGGCTTGAGGCATGGAGACTGAGCTGCTCCCTCACCCCCTAAGAGAAAGGGTGCTCCCTCCAGTCCAGGGCAGGCTTGAGACTGAACTGCTCCCTCACCCCCTAAGAGAAAGGATGCTCCCTCCAGTCCACAGCGGATTGTGTAATATGCAATTTCCTGATGACTTTTTTTTTGCCAGGACCTCCCTGATGATGAGATGTGCATCTCAAAGGGGTTTCAACTCTGGTTAAATAAATACATTTAAACTTTGAATTGAACAGTGTTTAGAGTCTGCACATCTCCACTAGATGGCAGCATACAACCAGGGTGTGAAACCTGTGCCAGTGTGACGTGCATTTCACTGTATGAAGAAGACTCATGCACTTCACTGTATGAAGAAGACTCATGCACTTCACTGTATGAAGAAGACTCATGCACTTTACTGTATGAAGAAGACTCATGCACTTTACTGTATGAAGAAGACTCATGCACACATATTTTGATGGGTGATTACAACGTCAAGTCTTTTCCCCTCTGAAGGTTCAATCTGGCTGTCACTGGGGAAATGTAAAGTAAAACGGAGGAAACGGGAATAACTTAAAACGGTCAGACCACAACAAAACAGCTTTAAAAACGACGGCTAGGTAAACATGCAACAGAGAAATAGCAAGCAGTACAGAACAGACACCTGAACCATATGTAAAACAAGACGTGTTCCATTTTAATTATACCGACCCCGAGGAATCCCCCTTGTCCTAGGAACTTTCGTTCCAGGGAACCCGGTTCTTACCAGAAACATCGGACCCCAAAACTCCCGTGTGACTGAAATCCACCTACAAAAGCGGACTAATATTTGAATATATAATGTTGAATATTAGAAGCCGGTGTTTGTTTTAACTTTTCAGATGTAGCTGTATCGACGCTGCTCAGGCCGGCGACAGGTAAACACGAGTTTTATTTCATTCCACGCTGAATAATAATATTAATAGGCTACATCGCTTTTTATTATATCGGTCTTCTTATCAACATCATGCCATACCCCGTGCAAACAGCAAACTACTGACCTTAGCAACACGGTGGTAAAGAAGTGTCACCGGCTACTTCATAATGTTAACAAAAAAACACATTTCCGGGGCTGTAGGTTCAGTGTAAATGTATATACGATGTCTCTGGCAGTAAAAACACAACGCCGCAATAATAATGATAATATACACACGCCCGGCCATCATACTCCGAAGTGACGAGAGGGCTGTACAGTTTTCTGTCTTGCACAGAGTTGTTTCGCTTTCGTTTCTCCAAAGATGGGTATTATTTGGTAGGAAATGGTGACGCTGCGTTGTTCAGAGTTCACTAAACACGGTTCATATATTTTATGCGTGGGACAAGTTGCACAGTTGTTTTATACTGACGAAACTTGCTGTGAAAGACACACACACACAAAAGAAAAACAAAAGTTATTTATTCTCCTGCCTAACTCGAGCTACAATGCCTACCGTCAGGGACAATTTTCAAACTGGATTGGAGTTCATAGAACACCTGGAAAGAACTCAACGAACCCAGAAAAATGACAGGGAAGAGGTCAAATCCATCTACAACGAGGAATTCAGAAACAGGTAGACTTTCATGGGTCGGTGTGCCAGTTAATACAATCATAAAAACACCTGCCTCGAATCCGCATCGAGCATATCCAGTATGGTAATATATATATGTGTGTGTGTGTGTGTGTATATATATATATATATATATATATATGTGTGTGTATGTATATATATATATATATATATATATATATATATATATATATATATATATATATATATATATATATATATATATGTGTGTGTGTGTGTGTGTGTGTATATATATATATATATATATATATATATATATATATATATATATATATATATATATATATATGTGTGTGTGTCTAACTTAAGTATATGTGTGCATCGGGTCGTGTAAATTATTTGCGTTATTATAATATGGTGTTAATGTTATTCATATATTATGTAAAAATGCTACTTCCTTATGTGGCTGAGTTTGACTTGCGGCGATGCTGTTTGGTAATAGGATTAAAGTTTGTACCGTTTTTTTTTTTAAGTGAGTGTTTCCAAGCAGAACAGATAAAATCAGTAAAAAAAATAAATAAATGAATTTAAAAAATAATAATAAAAATGCAGTCCGACCGTTTCTGATTTATAAAACTAAAAGCACTGCGGTTTTAATTTATTCTCATTAACTCGAGTTTATAAGTTTTTTTTTTCATAGCGGGGGAGTGGCAGGAAACTATTGTTTCATTGTGACGTTTCAGAATCGCAATTCCAATAATAGCTTATATTCTAGGGTTATATGGGTGTATGGGGTTTGTGCGTTTCATCATGATAGCAGCGGGGTCTTTAGACACCAGAGGCCATGGTGTAACATTATGGGACAAACTCGCTGGCAGAGATAATACAAATATAGAGTTTGCTATTGATGAAATGTTTCATAAATACCAAATCTTTTTTATTATTCAGAAGAATGCTGGAAGAAGTAATTAGCTTCAAAGATTGTTTTTTAATTTTTTTTTTTTACATGTCCCTATGTTATATTGTTCAGTCATTGGCAGCTGGTTACATTGTTCCAATATGGAGTTAGACTCTCTGTCTAAATCTGAACTTTGACTTGCTTATAGTTGATTAGAGTTTCGCTAGAGAATCCTTTCCAAATCATATGACAGTGTGATCTATCTCTCTCTCTCTCTCTCTCTCTCTCTCTCTCTATCTATCTCTCTCTCTCTCTCTCTATATATATATATATATATATATATATATATATATATATATATATATATATATATATATATAATTTTTTTTTTTTTTTCTTTGTTTCAGAGATGGAATCAGACGGCCCAATTTCTCCTGTATTGTGTTCGCTTTGAAAAAAAACAACAAGGTCAGAGTAAAGAGGGGATCGCTACACTTCAATCCACCGGTACGTACAGAGAGGACAGTTTCGAGACTTAGGTATTACTGGAGGAACCCCCCCCCCCGCCCCCCCCGTAATCCCACCCGTTGCATCGGGTTTGGGACGCTGAGGAAAGACCCGTGGGCAGTCACAGCATTACCAGCAATGCAATGCTTTTGAAACAAGGGGCCCTGTTTCAGTAAATCTGGTACTCCCTGTAGCACCCAGATCATTATATTAATAGTAAAGGTTAATCTTCTAGATCGCTTCTCCGCACCAGTGATCCATGCTGTCCTCTATTATCAAAACCAGGGTGTTGAGGTTTGTTTGTAACATTTCCACCTGCACCATGAAACCAGTCTGTATCTCATCTCACATCAAACTGGGAATGATTCTGTTTCAATGCAGAACGAAGGGCCTTTTAATCACAGTCTTCTCTCTACACCTCCACCAAGGGAAAGGTAATTATTTAAAGCTGGGCAGCCTTGAGTCATTCTGTTGTTGTTAGGTGCTGTTGCTGTGGGTGTGGCTCCTGCACTGAGGAACCTGCTTAACCCATGAGTGAGTCATCAAGCAGTTTAATCCATGTGCAAACGCCTGGAGTCACAGGCAGCTTTAGTACAGGGCAGAGTCAAAACTTAGGAAACTGGACTCATAACGTACTTTCATAAAGTGTATCTTGCAGGTTTTTTTTTTTTAAATGGATGCAGCAGTGTTTAAGAATATTAGCATTATTATTTAAAACAAATAATAATAATTTGATAGGTCACTAAAATGTGATTAATGTGGATCACGGACGAGGTCTACCAAAAACACAACCTTTTTGTACCATGTCACAGTTCTCTGCCTGTATGTCGATCATTGAGGTTTTATAGGAAACCACCATGAACACACACAGATCTATATCTATCTATCTATCTATCTATATATATATATATATATATATATATATATATATATATATATATATATATATATATATATATATATATACCCGTATTAGCCCAACTATAAGGCAAGTTTTTTACAGTAATGAAAATGGATAAAACTAGCTGCAGTGATCATGTGGATAAGAGTGGATTGAAAGTATCAAAGAGATTAGGAAGACGTTATGATGCCATTTTTAAGATCGCGGTTATCAGAAAAGCTGATTCATCATGCTGCTGAAAGATTCATGTCACCTAAAACAATGCAAACGGGGACAAAACTACTGCGATTGAACGCCCACTCGGAAGAAGTCGTTTTGTGCACTGTGAGTTATCTGTTTCTTAATTTACTTGCTTACCTAACGAGTAAGTAAGTTACAGTATTTGTTACATTACTTTTTTTTGACAGAAACCTAGTGTCATGATATCGGCACTCACTTTTAAAATGATATAATGTAGTGAACCAAACTGGAGCCTCCAGCTGGGTGATTACATGTCGTGTAACTGCGTTTGTGTTTTCCTCCTCTTTTTTCTAGCGTTCTCTTTTCCAAATGATTATTGTAGTTGAGGACAATCCCAATGAGAGCTATCAAGGCGAGGTATAGCCACACAGACGGGGCTCCCTGTGGTTCCTCTTCACATTGTAGTCTTGCCTCCCACGTGCACCCAGTCCAACAGTACTGGATCACATCACTTTCTATCTGTTGCGTTTCCACACTTCCAGTTCTGTTGTATAACGGTGGCAATCCTTCGGGGCGGGTTCTAGGTTCTGCTGCACCCTTATTGAGTAATAATTCCTCTCTGTATCGATCTTCACCTGGCTTTGGGTTTGTCTGGAGAATCCGAACTGCCAGCACTGAGCAGCCTTCCTCATTCAAACCATGACACAGTGCGACCTTTCCCCTGCCACACCCGCCTGTTCTCTCGCTGTGTTTCGGTAGATTTTGTAATTTGCTGTATACCTCGCTGTAAGGGGTGTCTCTAATTCACTAGTATTGAGAAATGTGTTTAGTGAACTTTACAGGCTGGAGAGAACAGGTACAGTAAACCCTGCACCCCAGTACAGTTCGTGATGTAGAGCTGTGGATGGTTCTGTGTTTTCATCCTCACTCCTCGCTCCCTCTGCTCTTTTCTGAGGTGACACTGCTGAGCCCGGTGCTGGTTTTAAGGATTGTTTTCTGGAGATGAGAGCACCGACACTCATTTCTGGAAGTCACTGTGATGATAACGCACACTGGGGCACGGCAGGTTTAGCCCTGACGGTAATTCAACTCTTTTGCTTTTGAAGTCTCTGGAGTATTTTGGAGACCAATGGAGAAGACCTCGTAACCAGCCCCCTGCTAACAGCCCTGTGCGGATGAATGGAGCCTCTCCTGGTCCTGCTTCAGCTCCGGCTCATACTCCCACTCCGAAAGAACTGGGGAAGAAAAAGGCCAGAACCATCATTCAGCAGCTGAGACAGAATCGGTACAGTTCACCCACATTGCGTTGTGTTTTCATTTTCTCATTGGGATTCCAGATCCTGTTATCCTGGGATTACCCGACACAGTACGGTTTGGATAAGCAAACATCATGAAGAGTTTAAAAAAAAAACTAAATAAACGAAAAGCCTGAAAGGCAAAATCACGTGCCATATAACAGATAGAACTAGAGAATGGATCAGGTGTAACTGGGAGTATATGGAGGCTGTTCATGTGCCATGCTTTTGTATACAGTGGAGTTAGATCACGGTGAATCACTCAGACCAGACTCTGCTCTCCCATAGTGTTCTGTGGAGGTCAGCCGTTCTGTTATTCATCTATTTACGTGTTGCTGAGGTGTCTCTTTGCTTGTTTCTTTCCCCGCAGATCCAGTATCATCTCAGATAAAGGAGGGATTGTGATCAGCTCCGAGCATGCCTTCACAGAGGGCAGGATGAAATTCGAGTTCGCTCCTGAGCAGACTCGCGTTGTGGTCATTTCTGTGCAGAATGTGGGTCCGGAGCCGGTGAAGTTCACCCTGTACGAGGCTCTCCGCAGGATGCATGTCTTTACCTTCAAAGACGAGCACAGGGTGACCAGGGCCTGCCCCCTCCTGCTCAGTCCAGGTAAGAGTCAAGGATAGAGGCCGTCCGTGCAGTTCAGGGTGTTACACGGAGGCTACTGGACATCGGAGCAGCCACAAAGCAAGGCTGTAATTCTTTGTCTTCAAAACTTGGACAATCAGAAATCTAAAACTGGAAGTCAAGTAGACAAATTTGACTTGGTTATTATGGGTTTTTCCACAGATGTCGTTAAGAGAGCAGACCAGATTAGTCAGTCAGAAAGCTGATAGTAAAGCGTAATAAGGGGAGGGCGGGGACTCTGTTTCAATGAGATTTGTATCTTTTTCGTTTCAGGTGACACCTATAAAATTCAAGTCTCCTGTCTCAGTTCCCATTACGGCTATTTTCCCGTCACCATGGTTTTCGAGTTCAGACCCCACCTTTCTGGAGACTCCAAACCGTTCTACATTGTGCGTATGCTGGCGGGGGTGGCGAACAGTGCCCTGTCTAAGGAACTGGGTCCTACCTCCCCTTACAAACCTTACCAGAACGCCATACGGAGGCCAATCAACATTCACGTGGAGGAGGGCCTTGTACCAGAAAGGTAGATCGATGTCTCGGCACTGCGTTTCCACTGCACAAACAGACCGGTGCTTAGCGGGGCTGGGCTGGTGTGGCCTGGTTGCGTTAGCACAGGAGGGTAGAGCCCTTGAAACTGACGTTGCACGTACAGCACGTTTAGACAAAGCCAGCCCAATACATAGCAAAGTGCGACTGTGTTATTAATTGTAAATGTGTACAATATCAGCAGAGTACAAGTCAAGTAATGTAATGCCTGGTTTCACTGAAGAAAATTGCATTCATCTCGCAGCTATGTTTTAATTCTCATGTTAATACAGTATGCATTTCAAATGTGTAACAGCAGAAAGACTCTAGGCTTTTTACAGCCTTGCATATTGTTGTAATATTACTTTCCACAGCCCTGCAGAAAAAGACCACTGGTAATAGAAGGTGCAAGTACGCTGGATAATCTTGAGTCTGGATAATCTGGTTAGAAATTTATGAAAAAGCTGCATGTTGGATTGAATTTAAGAGGGGGGTCAAGCTAATGCATCCTCTTTGAAACAGGTTTCATATATTGTTTGCGTATTGGAATTGTAATTTTTTTCCACCTTTTTCTTTTGATATAAAGCAATTATCAGCCTGAACTGAAGGTCGTTCCATTGCCGAACTCTGACTACCCCAAAAGATTGAAGGACTTGGTGAAACAGGGGCTGGAGGATTCCGACAGATTATACCCTGACCTGAAACAGGAGCTGAGCAGAGTGCAGTAAGTCTGACACGCTGACAGATTGCATGTCGGAGGAAAAGCAGACATTTGAGGTCGGAGTTCTTTAAGGCCTCCCCTCTCCGATACTCCAAAAGAATGTGTGTTAAGACATCTGGAACACTGCAATACTGTGAGCTAAATCTCCAGAGAAAAACGGCCAAAAATGAGCCCAAACTGGCTCTCATCACTGCGCTTTGCATTTTCAGGCATTTGATCGAGTCTCAGTTGGACTTTGAAAACTACAAAGAGCGATTCCAGCTACTGCTGCACCTGGAGGAGATCCAGATGGAAGTGGACATCAAGAAATACGACATGCACGATGCTGTCATGCAACCGGATCCCCAGCAGAAGCGTTTCCTCATGCTTCACGTGAGCTCAATCAACACGCTACTGAAAAGCACGGTCTCTTTGATGGGGGGCAGAGGTATTGTGTGTGTAAATCTGTCGCTGTAACACCACTGTCTTTTACAGGTGCCTGGTGTGGCTGAGAACAGGCCCTCTGTGTTGAAAGGGGACTACTTGCTAGTGTCAGAGAGTGAAGACCCAGGGGACCCAGTCATCAAGTACAAGGGCTGGGTGCATGCGGTGCAGCTGGATAAACTGAAGCTGGGCTTCTCCCAAAAGTAAGAGGCTCAAACACACTGAGATTCAGCGAAAGCGACACGTCATGATTTTGTACGGGAGGCGCCATCTCTCGCTGCTTTTAAAGTAAGATTAAAAAAAACCTTTCCGAGTGGCGCATCCAGTAAAGGTGCTCCGCGTGGAGAAATTGGAGAGAAAACCGGATAAAAACCATTGGCGAAGAGTAACTTTAAAAATAAATTTAAAAAAAAAGCAAAACTTTTTATAATTGTGCAGGTGTATTTTTTAAAGGGAAAATGTATCATCTGATTTTATACAAATTTTTTGTTATAAATGATGTACCTTCCTTTTGTCTATTATTTTTCAAAGCAAGATTAAAAACATGTTTTTATCATTTTAATGGATGTAATATTTAAAGGGTATTTTATCATATCTTTTCTTATTTCTCATTTATTTTGTATACTATTCATTTTTCAGTCTGGTTAATAAGCACATAACCAACATGAAGTACGAAGTGACGTTCACTTTTAACCGCCTGCCGCTGAAACTCCAGCACCGCGCGTTGGGGCTGGCGGTAAAGCACGACCTGAAGGACTTCCTGTTCCCCTGGTGCAGTCTGGGAACCAACCTGGCCATTCCGAACCTGAGGTAACAATCTGCAAAACAAAACTACTGTTTTCAAACTCATGTAACTCTTATCATTTGTTTTGGATTGTTTATGAATTGTTTCAGTAAGAAGTGTTAAACAGCCGGTCTGTGATGGGTGTTTGGTAATGCGTTGTGCTTTCCTCTGCGGACAGACTGTATGATCAGAATCTGGGGAGGAACCCTGAGCAGGACCTGGCTGTGAAGTGCATTGTGGCTGGAACGTCGAGACCAGCTCCATTCCTGGTGTTCGGACCTCCAGGAACAGGCAAGACTGTCACCATCGTGGAAGCCATCAAACAGGTGGGACTGACTGCCCCCCCAGCACAGGACAAATGCCATCGCTTCCTACCTTGTGCTGTGAGCTTTAATACTCAAAAGACAAAGTGCGCTCCAATACAAACGTCATGCAGTCATCTCGTGTTTTTTTTGGGGTTTTTTTTCATTTACCAACATCCTTTTACTTTTCGTAATGGTGTCTTTATCTCTGCCGTACAGGTCTTGCTTCGGTAGCGCTATCCCAACTCTCCGTTTGAGAGTCTCCAGTTAATTATTACAGCTATGGCCAAAGGTTTTGCAACACCTAGAAACTACAAAGCTGTATGCAAGTCAGTATGTTAACGGAACATTATCCAGCAGGTTTCATTCGACTTTGTGAAGCAAAATGAGTGCCTCCTGTAGGGTGATGCAGAACGTTTGGCCAGCGCTGCAGGTGCCTAACACAAGTCCTAAAAAGCGTCTGCTGTCGTCCGTTGCTTTCCTTGTTTTCTGCTGCATCGCTTTGCTTCATTTTATTTGATATCCCGCTGACGGCACTTGGTGATCAAATCTACTTGCGCTCTGTCTATGACTTCATAGATTTCTATTCTTTTATGCTTGTTTGCACCTTTTCATTTTAGCGGAAAAGCAGTTACACTGTTACAAACGGAGCGCTGTGTGTTTTTCAGGTCCACTTCACTCTCAAAGACTCTCACATCCTGGCCTGCGCTCCCTCAAACAGCGCCTCGGACCTGCTCTGCCAGCGCCTGCTGCAGCACGTGGACAAGCACGCCATCTACCGGCTCAACGCCTTCAGCAGGGACCCGAGGGACCTCCCCGCAGACATCCTGGTATGCACTGGGGTAACGTCCAATAGGAGTGGGACAGTCGAGCTCAGAATCGGGTCATCGACCAATCACACGCTTCAGCTTCAAAGCAGCAGCAGCAGCAGCTGCAGCATAGTAATGATTGGTTGTGTTTTTAAGTATATTCTAGCCCTGCTCTAACTGGTGTGTGTGCGTCTAACCTTGCATGGTCTACCAGTGTGAGGTCACTGGTTATGGAGCTGACCTACAGCGCAGCAAGTAAGGAAGCAGGCAGGAAGCTGCAGAAAAGCCGGTCTTCGTATTGCTTGCTGCTCAAACTGTACGAAACATTGTTTGTTTTTCATTCTCTGATGGTCAGTGTGCACTGCTGCAGCCTGCAGCTAGTCTTCAGCGTAGATCTGGTTTTCATGGTGTTGTACTCTGTTGCAGCCCTGCTCTAACTGGGATCCCAGTCTCCAGAGCATTGTGTTTCCTGCCAAGGAGGTGCTGTTGAAGTACAGGATCCTCGTCACCACCGTAGTGACAGCTGGCAGGTAGGGGAGTCAGGAATTCATGCTGTGCTCTCGTGAGTTTTGATTACTCTCTGCCATGCGAGGCACCAAGCTGTTGTGCATGAACGTAATGGCTCCAAAGGTCAAAAGTAATTCAAATATAAAAGAAGACATTGAAAATGAAACTTACACAGAAGGTGAAGGCATTTAAACAGTGAAATAGAGATTCACAGCCTGATGAAGAATGATTTCATTGTTTGTTGTATTTCATTCTGTAGTCTGTAAATTCCCGTTTAATGTGAAATGACTGATGACTCCGCTCAGTAGCAGTTCAAGAAGCTTTATTACAATGCGCTCAAGGGAAGAGCAGCAGCGGTCACATGAACACACTCGCTCTTGATTATTGACAAGGTAGCACAATATTTATACTGGATTAGCATAGCAACAAATTAACACGTCAGCATGATTATAGAACTTTCTCAAAGATGAAGATTCCCTTATAAGGGGTTGTTTTCAATTAAGCAGTTTCGCCTCAAAGTTGACATAACAGCGTCCTAACTATCTCCCTTTTATCAGTTGAGAAACACATTTCAAGCAGTTCTCACGAGAGCGTGCTGTGCTCACAACACCACACAAACGTCTTTAACCCTTAAGATATCACATCACATATTTGCTGCCTCTTCAATTCTAAGGTGTAACGTTCTGTTGGATTAATAAAGAAACCACGTCCTTATCTGAAGAAGCTTGTCACAATGTCTTCTCTCATCCTATCAGGCTGGTGTCCGGTGGTATTCCTACTGGTCATTTCTCCCACATCTTCATTGACGAAGCCGGACACGCAGTGGAACCGGAATGCATCATCCCTGTGGCAGGTGGGGATTCATGTTCTTGTGAACCCACCTGGGATAGATAACTGACAGGATAGCATCTTTCATTTTGAGTAACTTTCTGATGAACGCACGTCTTTTTCTTTTTTGAAATGTTCAGGGTTGTTAAACAAAGACCAAGGGCAGCTGGTTTTAGCCGGAGACCCAAAACAGCTCGGACCCATCCTGAGATCCCCGCTCGCAATAAGACACGGACTGGGTAAGGACTTCCTGCTGGGAGCGAGGGCACTCCCACACCATGTGATGCCTCAAGCCTCGACCCAACCATACAGTTACACATCATACCATTCGAATCCGTGCTTTAGTCACAACCCTTTTAACAATGCATCCCCAAGGTGCATCGTATTTATTTCCATGTCGTAGTCACCATTGGTTTAGTTTTATGTACTGGACTGACGCACGGGATTTACTGTGGCAGAGGACATTGTAATAGGCGTTGGGAGCTTCTAATGGTTAACGGGACCTATCTTCTTGTTAACCATCAGAAGCTCCCAGCGCCTGTTACAATGTCCTTTGCCACAGTAAAGCCCTGTGCTGTGAAGCATTTCATTTTTGTTCTTTGTGTTTTCCCCTATCAGGCATTTCCTTGCTGGAGAGACTGATGACGCAGAACAGTCTTTACCAGAAGGACTCCAGCACTGGAGGCTTCAACAGTCACTTTGTGACGAAGCTACTCCGTAACTACAGGTGAGTAAGTCGTAAACCTGGGCGTCAAAACGAACTGAAGCACTTCAAAAGGAAAAGCGGAAAATCCAGACGTAATTCACTGCGGATAGCCCAGCCAATTCTATTTATAGCAGGTCTTTAAACCATACACTTAGCCCATGGAATTACATTGAGTAACATTGAGTTACATTGATTTCACTGGCATTAAGCATCAACTTCAGTGGATCACAGCTTTTGAACTGCAGCTCTTCCTGGTCTATTGCAGCGAGATCATTGGAGTTGACCTACAGTGAACGTGATGTATTTTATCCATGATTCGTAAACGCTCAGTCATGCTAAATGTAGAAATACCCATTGGATTTATTAAGCTGCTTTTAGTATTTCTAGAAGTGTTCTGTTGGCAATATACTGTATGTTTTCTATTATTATGATTTATTTATTAGCAGACGCCCTTATCCAGTGCGACTTACAATTGTTACAAAATATCACAGTAGAAAGTATCACCTTACAGAATATCACTTTACAGAATATCATATTACAGATAAGAGCAGTTATAAAGTACAATAAAATCAGTAGCAAATAAGATCAAATTCAGATAAGAGCAAACTAAAGAATACAGTAAATAATTACACTTGAGAGCGAGTTTGACTGAGAGCAGTTAAACTTGTATGTAAAAATATTTGCTTACACGAGTAAAGTCCAGTAGTAAGAACGATAAATGGATGAGAGTGAATTCAAATAAGAGCAATCGCAAAAAAAGCCTAGACAGTAGGTGAATAGTGCTAATATGAAGTTAAAACAAAGTCAATTAGACGCATGCTTCATCGAGTGTCTGCTTCTCTCTCTTAGAGGCTTTGTCTTTGATTTTTGATTGAGTGTTTTGAAGGTGTCGATGCATTTTAAAGCCTCAGTTGGCCTTCTTGAGTAATAAGCCACGGGAATCCCTTTTGTCAATCAGGTCCCACCCAGCGATCCTCAAAATCCCCAACGAATTGTTCTACGATGGAGAACTCCAGGTGTTTGCCGATGAAATTCTCAGAAACTCCTTCTGCACCTGGGAGAACCTGCCCAAGAAGGTAACCCTGCGCATCTCGCAGTGTTCCAGACGGCTAAACGACGTTTTTCATTCGCTGGCTGTGCTGCTTTTGTAAATGACAGAATGTGAACGGAGGTTCATTTGCTTGCAGGGTTTCCCGGTCGTTTTTCACGGGGTGCAGGGGCTGGACGAGAGGGAAGGGAACAGCCCTTCTTTCTTCAACGTGTCCGAGATCGACGTGGTTGTGTCCCACCTCAAGAAGCTGCTGCAGAATCAGGGCAAGAAGGGCATCCGCAAACTCTCTCCCAAAGACATCGGCATCATCTCCCCCTACAGGAAGCAGGTAACACGCTGCTGCTGGGCTGGTCACTCCATCAAACCCAGCCAGGACACTAAACAACTACCGGCATCTTTTCAAAGCAGTTCCTCCAGCAGTGTTTAAATGAACTACTGTTTGATTTTTAAACAGCAGGCTGCAAATGCTCTTGTGCACTCAAATTAAGTTTCGTTTGTTGATTTGTTTTTTTTTGTTTTTTAATTAACTGCACTTACACAGCTTTCCCTTCATCACCAGGTTCAAAAAATCCGAAGTGCAATTAACACCGTTGACAGGGAGCTGAAAAACATGATGGAGATCAAGGAGCTGAAGGTATGCCCAGAGACCGGCTCTCGACTGGTCTAAAGTACGTCTTGATGTTGCTCCTGGTGGACTTCCTTCACACGACTCTGCAGGGCTGTGATCTCTGACCAGTACCCGATATTAAAGTGGTTTTAGATATGCCTAACCTATTGCTACCCTCACCAAATGATCCATTTTATTACAATGCAACTCCTTGGAATAGACTCTGCCACATGGTTTAACAGTACATCAATCACTAAAGAGGTTTGAGAATTCATGCTTTACCATCTATTGGCACCAGTAATGCTATCGCTCATCCTTGTTTTCCTGTGTGGAAGAAGATTGTTTGATTCTGTGCTTTTGCACTTTATTTCAGTATATGTATATGTATATATATATGTGTGTGTGCGTGTGATGTGTTTTGAGGCTCTTGGTCCTTGCAGATGTCCTGCTGAAGGTCAGTGCTGCTGCTGCTGTATTGTTCATCCTCGCGTCTCTCCTCAGGTGGGCTCTGTGGAGGAGTTTCAGGGTCAGGAGCGCACTGTAATCATCATCTCCACGGTGCGCAGCAGCATGGACTACCTCAAAATGGACGAGGATTTCAAGCTGGGCTTCCTCAAGAACCCAAAGGTACAGGCTAGGTTCTGATCCTGTGGATCCTAGGAATGCTAGAAGCATCCCTTTTTGCAACAAAGCCCGTTGTTCATACTTTAGTGATCATTCAAAGGTAGCTCACCTCTCTCTCTCTCTCTCTCTCTCTCTCTCTCTCTCTCTCTCTCTCTCTCTCTCTCTCTCTCTCTCTCTCTCTCTCTCTCTCTCTCTCTCTCCAGAGGTTTAATGTTGCAATGACCAGGGCCAAGGCTCTTCTGATCGTGGTGGGAAACCCCTTTATTCTCAGCAAGGACCCAATCTGGCAACGGTAAGGCCAGCAGGCTTAAACATTTACAAACCAGCACTATGACTTCACTTCCTGGTATTAGCAGACAACAGAACTCCAGACCACACTGCCACAGTTGTAAAGAGCCTGCATATCTCAACCTGATTGAGCTTGCGATACAATGGAAACGCTGCATTAAACCGGTGCACAGTGATGTCATACTGTGCATTTACACACACAACTCGCTGCATAGGATGGCCGCTCGCTCCTATCCATATCCTCAGTCTCTGCTTGTACCCCGGTCTGTGCTTGCCCAGGTTCATCCAATACTGCAGTGAAGGAGGAGGCTACACTGGCTATGATTTCACTGAAGAGGAGGAGGAGGAGACCCTTGTGACCCGGCTTGCCTCTCTCGATATCAACGCAGAGCCTGAAGGTAGCAGTCTTCATTAAATTCACCCTTTTGAAGCAGTTTAGAATCCTGCGTACCTCAATGAACAAAGAGAGAGAGAGCAAAGCTCTCCGTCATGACTAAGGACTGTGCTGACGGTTTGAAATGCCATTTTAATCGACGGCATATCCCTGGATATCCTGCTTGTTAGGGTTTGTATTGTATTGCATCAATCACCAATTTCTGTTGTTAATCCTGCGGTGGCGGTTTTATAGCTGAATCATGTCCACCCCAGCGACCCCTTGAAAGTGAATCGTTTTTTATCTCCTTTTCTTATGTTAAGATTCCTCTGGGGAAAGTGCTGTGCAGCAGCAGCAGGAGCCAGAGTGGAGGAATGAAATGTGAAGCGCTGGCACCCTGAGAATACAATGAGACACACACTGGAGACTGGAGGACTCCCTGGAGCTCAGGGCCTCCACACCCAGTGAAATGCACTGAAACCACCTTTCCTTTTTTAATTGTTATCATCCCGGCTTTTGGATTCTTTAATCATTTGTAATGCAGATTAGATGCAGCCAGCCTGTAACAGTCACGGTGGTTTTTATAAAACGGAACAGACCGTTTTCAGTTGAATTGGTATTTAGAGGTACGCGCCAACTGAAAGCTGGTTTAGAAAGAAAAAAAAAAAAAAGACTGAAAATTAAAATATAGAAATATGCAACATGCCAGTTTCTCTTGCAAAGTTCCGCTGGGTACAAAGTGGGATGTTTTTTTAGTTGAAACTGACGACCAAAAAACAATCAGCTACTACTGAAAGCACCTTGATTTATGTTCGATCCTGCCTTCCCAGACATAGTGATGTACAACCAAAGAATTCAAACACGTTTGTCCTAATTTCGTGCAAAACCAAGACTTTTTAATCCATTCTCTTACCTCTTATTTGAATAAAGTGCAACTCTCCTTAGCTCTGTTTCTATGTCAGCTTCAGAACGTTTACAGAAATCCAGAGCTATCTCCTTGTGATGTAACTTGGATAGAGAACAGCACAATTATTAATAGTATTAGGATCTGGGGAGATGTACTGGAACCTGTCTGTGCTTTTGCACGTACAGTGAAGGTCCTGTTAATCTCTCTCACGATGCTCGTCACTCTAAATTCATATTTCCAGCCAGGGTGGGGTTTGTGTGTTACCAACAGACATGTTCACACTGGTCTCGTTATCACTGTTCCCACACACCCCCTTTTTACTTACACTTTCATTTGTGATGTAAGAGTTTTTGAAATCCAGTTTATACCAGTTCCTGTGCTGTAGGTCATTCGACTGGTCCAGCTTCAATCGGATCATTTAATCTACAGCGCCAAAAGCACCAAGAAGCTGCAGTTGCACCTTTTCTCTAAACTCTGAATTTTTTAAATAAATGAAAAAATTGTATTTTTATCAAGAGATGTAATTTTAAGTCTTGGTTTTGCACTCTGCTTATGGCCAGCAAAATAGGCAAGTTTTGTTTAGGTCTGTGCGTGTGCTTCCCCTGTGCCCATTTTTTTTTTTTTTTTTGTGTTCGTAATCTTAAATGCTTTCAGATCCTGATGTATTTTTCATGTACTTAATTCATATTTTATAGCCTAGTTGATGTTTAGTTTGTTTGAAACTGAGGTTTTGGCAATTGCTGCTAATAAAGTTTCTGCATAGAATGGCATTCATTGTGTTATTCTGTGTGTGTGTGTGTGTGTGTGTGTGTGTGTGTGTGTGTGTGTTAGGATATAGTTTAAAAGTTAGCTGAATACACAGGTGCAGAGTTTATATCCATAAGTCTATTAACCATGATTTCAATTAACTAGACCACTCCCAATAAAACATCTTCAGTGTTAACTTGGGCTTTTCAGACTTCAAATTCAGAACACGATTACTACCAGTACTCGACTCCCTGGACTTTTGATGAAACTGTATTTTAATTTAGTCTTGTTATCTTGCCCATCTATTGCAGAATACTGGTTTCTATTTTTGCTGCTATCTGTGAATCATTTTAAATGCAGGTGATGAACTGCTTTTATACATATCCTGGTATGAAGGACCAGCACTAAACGCGGCCAAATCATCAGAAAACCCAGAATATACTTATGCATGGTCAAACATTTTACCAGCATGAACACAGTTAGGTTAAGACCAGTTTGCAAATAGCTCTAAATGAAAATTAAAGACTAATCAAGGTTTTAAGAGAGGAAAGAAGAAACTGACTCCAGTACTAATATATTGAGATGTTTTTTTCTGTAGGGCAGTGAACACCAGTTCAACTGGCAGATATCAAGTGGCTTTCAGTGCAGGAGTTATAACAAACAGAGACCTCACCTTCTGTTAAAAACATAAGGACAGGATTCAAATAGATGTACAGTGGAAACCCTCCCACACCTTCACGCCTTTGAAATAAAGACCTCTTGTAAGATGGGTTGCATATACAGTAAGACCAGGCTTTATCGTTTTAATTTTTGACATTTTAAAACAATCGTTACACAGCTGGGTCAAAATGTAGATTAGACAGACAGGAGCAACATGGTTATCATCACTAATTACAGCTTATGAACGCTTTCTGTACAACAGCACTCTCCCAGACTCAATGCTCTGTAAAGCGGGCTTGTCCCAGTGATGCCATTACAAAAATATTAACATTATTATTATTATTATTATTATTATTATCGTTTGATTTATTGGAACATTTAACTACAGCACTCTCTGGGTTTACAAAGCCTCGATAATCAGCTCTTATATAAATCTGTGCTTTGGAAAACAAAAAGGCAGATGATCCCGAGAATAAAAGAGACATGAATACAGCTGTATAAAAGCATGGGATTTACCCACATGGACTACAACAGAACTTATAAGAAACGCTAATCTGTGCTTCAGAGAAAAAAAGACAACGTTATACTCCATGTGAATTCTATACATACATGGAAGAAACACTCATTTGGTTTCAAATGTAGACGCGCTCCATGGTTTCTGCACATATAGAAACTATGTTGATTTTCTGAATCGTGATGTATGTATTTCTATATTGAATACTTTACTATTATGCTACTCAGTTGCACCTGCTGGTGTTTTGTAGTGTTGCATGTTAAAATCTTTGCTACAGGCTCCAGTACTGCAAATCGCCACTAGGTGGTGCTGGTGTATATCACATTTATTAAGAATGAGGCTGGAACCTGGTCTCCAGCAGGTTTGGGGTTTTCACACAGACAGCAGCAGGCCGTGTTAATGGATACACTGGGTTATTAGAAAGCACTATAATGTTTAGGTGCCATGTTTTGTTTTTACTTTGCAGTTTGTTTATATTAAAAATGTGCTGCTTGCTGGTCGAGCGGAAATCAGACCACGTGACCTACATCACAGGATGTCCTTCGGTACCAGGGAGCAGCTGGTGTCACCAAATAATTAGACAGGAAGTGATTTTTAAAACCTCTGATGTCACTCCTTTAAGCACTATCCTACTGTCACCAAGAACAGCATAATTTATTAGTGTAGGGTTTGCATCTGAGCAGGCAAGACACACGCCACTCCAAACTAAACACAGAAATCTAGTTATAAAGTTTCCTAGAGCATGCATACATTTAGAGGAGTCTTCACATCACAAGACCACTTTCTTACCCGCTTCAGATTGTAAATGACAGAAGGCACTCGGACATGTTTCATTTTCTTCCCGTGGATATTCCGATAGCTGCGTGGGGAATCCGTTTCATTTGGCAGAGCTCAGGACGGTATTACCACCTTTGGCTTGTTAGACAGTTATAAACTACCTGTGCTTCAGCATTAATGGATATTACTAAACCACAAAAATTAAATTACTGGGTTTTATTTTTGTAGCGGTCATTAAACTTTTTTCGGTCAAGTCCGTTCAGTGAGTTTCACAATTGTTCAGTTTTTGCATCCCAGCAAACTACTCTGTTAGCACTTATTAGCATACAGGAGACGGTGCCAGACGGCAGTCAATTTCCAGCTAATAAAACCGTGACGAGTCACTCAGAGGGCAACCTTTAATTCTCTCGAGACTGTAACAAAAGGCACGTCTTTAAGATCAGTGTAGCAACTCCTTCAGGTCAGCCTTCCTGCACTCTGATCTCACACTTTGATCAGCATTAACCCAGCCCTCAGACTATGTACTGGACGGTCTAGCTGGATAATGGCTTTTTTATTATTGTGTAGTTCTATTTTGTAGCATTTCTTTACACTTCTGTTTTGTCATTGCTTTACTGTTTGAATACAGTTAGTTGGGGGGGGATGCATCTTTCATGGCTCTATTAAAAAAAAAAAAAAAAAGGACAAGGGTCTATGAAAGATGCGACAGACAAAAATGAGATCTTTACTATGGAAGTTGTCCCCCCTTTAATGGCGCTACCATACAGCATTTAAATCATTTAAATGTTCTATTTCTTCCTTCCATTATTATTATTATTTGTTTATTTAGCAGACGCCTTTATCCAAGGCGACTTACTGAGACTAGGGTGTGTGAACTATGCATCAGCTGCAGAGTCACTTACAACTACGTCTCACCCGAAAGACGGAGCACAAGGAGGTGAAGTGACTTGCTCAGGGTCACACAATGAGTCAGTGGCTGAGGTGGGATTTGAACCGGGGACCTCCTAGTTACAAGACCTTTTCTTTAACCACTGGACCACACAGCCTCCATGTGAATGTCCTCTTTAAACAATGTTAGGTCATATTTTCAAAGCGTTCACTCTAACTCCTGTTCTTTTGAAAGGAGAAAAGCACCCACTGACTTTATAAAACTAGCATCAAATCTCTTGGTCATTAAAACGCAGGGTCTCTTAAGCACTCTCAAGCTGTTTGTTTCTTAGTTTTGTACAGTGCTGTTGAATGTACATCTTTCAAAAAAAAAAAAAAAAAAATAGAAGTGAATTAAATCCAGGAGGAAATGTTTCTGAAATTACACCCATCACTTCATATTTATCACATATCATAATACTAAATATACATCAACGTGGTTTAAAGATGGTGCTTACATTAAAAAAAAGGAAGCAGGAATTTTGAGACGTGTGCAAAAGGAAAGGCATTTGACAGGAGGAACAAAACTCATTGCAAACAGGTCAAATAGACTCCCATTACAGTGTGAGGGGATACAGGGCTCTACAGATATGGATTGCTAGCAGTGGAACTTCCATTTAAAACGTTGTTCTGCATGGAGAAAGATGAAAAGATGGAATGCAAAAAAAAACATTTTTTATTTCATGTAGAATGAGATACAAACTGCCTCCCCCAACTACTAAAAGTGCCAGGGGGCTGAGGTGAGAGAGCGAGAGAGACATACAAAACTGTGCAAGAGATATACATTTATTATTATTATTACTGTTAATATTTCTATTTTGCTCATCTTGCACCTTTGTACGAGAAGCAGCAAGATGCGCCGGTGAAATAAAGGGCTGACACTTAGGGCCCCAAAAAAACATTTGTTATGAACTTGTACGACCCTCTGCTACAGCCTTGTTGGTTTCTCTGGGGGTGTGAAATGTGTGCGTGAGAGAGACACAGACAGAGAGAGATACAGTACGGACAGGTCTTGCTGAAATCCTCTCACAACAGCAGACAGGGCTGCCTCCTCCTTCGTTTCCGGACCTGCAGGGCGGCCCGGGTGGCCATCTCGAACACCTCTCGCACTCCGTCCTTCGTCTTGGCCGAGCACTCCAGGTAGCCGAAGGCACTGATTCTGTTAGCCATGTCCCGGCCCTCTTCCGGCTTCACGGGCTCCTGAGAGAGAGAAGAGCTTCATTACAGTGGAACAGCAGCAGACTAGTTTCTGTGCACTGGATGGTAAGGGGGTTCCCTATTTCAACAAGGACTCCTAGTGCGTTAAACACTTAGTATTTTAATGCCATCTGCCAGTGAAACAGACTGGTGAATATAGTGTACAATCAAGTAAGGGTGGAGAGACTGCTCATTTGAAAGAGTAGAATAGTTAAGGTAAAAATAGTCGCCACTTTAAACATGCATTTGCTCATGTCTGGTGCTCTATTTGTGAGCACACTGTTTTTCTTCTTTGAGTGTTGCAGTATCACTAATAATAGTAATTAATGGAAGTACTGTACGAGCTACAGAAAAGAAAAAAAAAGAAACCACTCATACATTCTGAATCCTAAGGACTTGAAACCTTTTTCCCTTCTGCTGCGTGTCTATCGAGGCTTCCCCCAAGCAGACAGTGTGAAGTACAGTTTGGTCTCTCTCTAGGTGTCTGGACTCCAGAGAGAGTGCACTGCTTGATGCCTCGGTTGTGTTTCGTTTGCAGGGCCCGCCCGCGTGTTTCTCAATCCCAGCAGCCCACCTGTTTCATCTTGGCCAGATCCCTCCGCGTGTGCTCATCGTTCCTCAGGTCTTTCTTGTTCCCGACCAGGATGATCGGCACGTTAGGGCAGAAGTGCTTCACCTCGGGGGTCCACTTCTCCGGGATATTCTCTGCAGGAGGGGGGGGGCAGATGTGTGTTGCTTAGTTACAGCATCGTACGCAGACCTCAAATACACACGCGCGCTTAATGTGCTCCTAGTGCAGCACAGACCTCGCATGAAAATGTATCCAGACAGGCAAGTTGCAAAGCTGACTGTCCTACCTAAACTGTCGGGGCTGTCGATGGAGAAGCACATGAGGATGACGTCCGTGTCGGGGTAGGAGAGCGGTCTGAGCCGATCATAGTCCTCCTGTCCTGCTGTATCCCACAGAGCCAGCTCCACCTGAAAACACACACACAGAGCTGCTCAAGTGTGGGAAAACAATCACGCCAGTCTCCTTCATATTCCAAGAGTTACAACTTATTTCTGATGGAAACGCGAGTCTCAGTAACATCAAAACGAAGACCAGATGCAATGTTTTCAGTTCACAGTCACTACAGCACTTCAAAAGCAAATCACTAATGTGGGCCGGTCACGGCTGGTTAAGATTAGCAGATTACAAAATAAAAGAAACACCGTTCTAGACAACGGGCTAAATATTCCAGAGCATTCGAATACGTTTTTTTTTTTTTTTTAAATTTCGGAGTATTGCCAAAATGTGTTATTTATTTAAAATGTTAGACAAGCGCAAAATAACCTGTTATGTCAGCTGTTTGAGAACAATGACGACATGCTGTAATTAAGTGAACTGCCCAGAAGTACAGCTTGATCTCAGAGAGAGAGAGAGAGAGAGAGAGAGAGTGTTTGTGTGTGTGCGTGTGTGTGTGTGTTTGTGTACATACAAGTACAATTTGGTGTATGTATATTTATAAAACAGGGGGGAAGCACTTTGAAGTATTGTTACAACACTTCAGCCTCGCCTGTGCCACTGTAGTGGAAAATCACAGAGAATAGAGACTTCATAATCCCAGAATAGGAAAGACAGGAAGGGGGAGGGAGGGAGGCATTTCTCAATCCACCTCGCCCTTCTCTCCGCTCTCCAACGAGGATATACAACAAAATAAAACTGCCTAACACAGATCTATCTTTAACTTTTCTATCACTCTAAATCAGCAGCTGCCAAAGGCTTGTCAATGACCACTACGTGAACCGCAAAACCAACCTCACCCTGACCTCTCCTCATTCACGCAAGAACCTCTCTGTGCTGGAGCCTCAGAATCACTATAGACCAGCACTGGGATTTATCCAGGACGTGTGTGTTGAACCCCTGCTCTTGAATATTTGGAGCAGGCAGGATCTCAGTTTAAAAACAGCACACAGTCTCCCCCCAGTACTATTCCAACACCATACCGGCACATTGAGCTCAGAGTATGGACAGCGCCCCCTAGTGAACCACTACCAACACTTCATAAACTCAGGGGTGGGAAGAAGACTCCCATTGTAGAGCAGTTTGATCCATTCCTGGTTTTACTGTGGAGTTTAATAAGACACACCTGAGCTTGTCACCTATGGCTAATAAAGCATGTGGTAAAACCTGGAATGGGTGAAACTGCTTTGCAATAGGAGTCTTATTTCCATCCCTGTAAACTGCATTTCTTCTTGGAAATTCCCAGTTTTAACTGAGAGCCATCTGGGTCACAAAGACTTCAAATTTCCCTGAGTTTGCTTGAAGGAAGAATTCTGTACTGAAGAATGATTGCAGTGATGTCTCTGTTAAATTGTAAAATGCTAAATAAGTGCACAGCCAGGTTATATTTTAGATTGTATTAGAGGAGTCCCCCTCCCTGCTCACCTGCTTCCCATCCACCTCAATGTCAGCGATGTAGTTCTCGAACACTGTGGGCACGTAAACCTCCGGGAACTGGTCCTTACTGAAAACGATCAGCAAGCAGGTCTTCCCACAGGCGCCATCCCCCACGATCACCAGCTTCTTCCGAATCGCTGCCATCTCTGGAGGAGAGACACACACACAGGGATCTAAGATGCACATCGTGTGGGTTCTGCACTTCTACACAGACGATCGGATAGATAATACAGTCTGCACGCGATTTATTTGGACCTATGGCACTGAATTAGGAGATGCAAATTAGGTGGAGTGTGTGACGTGACATCACAGCAGCACCACTGCAAACAGTTTACATGAAAATGGGGACAGATCCAACAGCACTTGAAAGAGACAGGATAGTGATGCAGGTTGAGC
>CM060293.1:6187146-6397146 GCA_030684275.1 Acipenser oxyrinchus oxyrinchus
AGGAACACGAAGAGGAAATAAATAAAAGGCCTCAGATTTGATTTGGATGCGATTCTCTGCCCTGGTACCACACTGTGCTTGTTGGCAGTCAGACACAGTCCTCCCGTGAACAAGGGACACAAACAGATCAATACTGGAGCCTCACAAGGGAACAGTAATGGAGAGGATATAGAGCGCTGGGAGTTTGTGGTGACAGCGTCGATAGCACAAGCACTGGAGAGAGGCCAAAGCCCTGCAAGACTCGTCCAGGGAGGGATGGAGGGAGGGAGGGAGGGAGGGAGGGAGAGGCGCTGGAAAACCATTACTCCTGACCTGCTGGCCTCCCTCACCATTAACCCATGAGCTATCGACCAGCGAGGTGATAGTGGCAAGTTAATAAAATAGTACCGACACAGATTCAAAATGGATTAGAAAACGCTTAAGTGGCCATTATCACAGGGAAGAGAACTTCTGATAGTGTTTGTAATCTTAAAAGAGGAGTGAAAAGCAAGGGTTTAAAATCCATGTCTCATTGCAAAGACATTGGGTCCTATTTAGCAAGCTTTAAGACCTGTATTTATTTGTAGACTGTGGTTATCAATAGCTGACTTGAACATTTATTTATATTTTTTTTTATACAAACAATAAATTTCAGGTTTAAAAAAAAAAAAATCTGAAATCTGGTCAGCAGTTAAAGCAGGTATGTACTTGAAGCAGTTAATAAAAAAGCAAGACATTTTGAAGATGTCATTTTAAGAAACAGCCCCACATGCATCACAGCAAGAAGTATGGCTATTAATAACGAGTCCATCTAGCACTGCAGTGTGTCAGGAAAGATAAAAATATCAGATTATCCAGCACAAATTACCTGGGAAACAGCAAATAAATAAATAATGCAACTGTCTTATATTTAAAGGGTATTTAAATCACCTCTTTTTAAAAACAGACCATCCGTTACTTAAATCACTCTACCATAATATTAGACAGACAGGATACCAGCCTATTGCAGATTGACGTTCGGCACTTTCATATACAGACATACACAGAAACTGATTTCACAGGTCCCCATTAATACTAGTCTTGGACTACCTCGCCTAAGAAAACATTAAGAGACACAATTCTAAACATTCAAGGCTTGTACAATGTTAAGACTCTAAACTATTAACAAGTAATTATACTAGTTGTCTTTGTAAAGTTTTGTTGCTGATAGTTGACTAATAAATTCTGAATTTGTGACTAAAGCCTGCCATCAGTTTTGAATTTCGAGTTCATTAAAAGTTTATCCATAACTTTCACAGTCATGCTTTAGGCTTGCAGTCGGCCGAGGCACACCCGCAGGAAGTGATGTAGTCTGTGACGTCAGAGCTCTCTGGGGGTTTCTGCTGTTCAGTGGAAAGCTTTGCCCCAGCAATCGTCCTCCTTGATAACCTTGCCTGGCTATCACAGTGCTTTATCAAGTCCTCCTTCACACAGCTGTGCAAACACTGCTATTTGTCTCAGTCCCGGAGCTGAGCACTTTATCTAGCAAACCTGGGGTATCTATCCGCTCCAGGTCACGCGATGCATCTCCCTTCCTTTTAGAGGGTTAAGGAGGAAGGATTTCAAAACCAGACTGAAAACAGTGAAATTCCTCCAGGCAGCCAGATGTTACTGTATTCTAACTATCTTTACAAATCCTGCAGCTTTACAGCCTCTATTGTTGGATAAAGTAGCATGTGAGTGTTCCTTTCAATTCTTCCGCTTCCTTCGCATGTGCCTTTCGGGCCAATTAAATCCATTTCTAAAAACGGAAACTCTTTTGGTGTTTGTTTTAGTGCCTAAACTATCGTACCGGTAATGCATTTTCACTCCGACGCGAGTCAAGCCTACATTAAAATCTTCCTTTCCTTATTCACTTCCTGTGTTACAGATAAAAAGGACCCCCAATAACAGGAAGGTGGGGTTTCTGATAGCTGTAACACAGGAGGAAGTTAACTTATGATGCTGTTGCAGGAAAAGAACATTGTATGGGATTTCAAAAAACGTTGATCGTTAGGAAGTAGTTTCTTTGGCATCATTCTGGTCGGTTTGCAAAGTTAGCAAATGTAGGCTAGTCCCAAAGTGATAGATCACTAGATAGCAGTGGATCTGACTCTAGAAAGACAACGATCCAGCAGATTATACCTACAGCTACGGTATGACGGGGAATTAGAACTGAAGAGCAGGTCCTGAACTCGGACGAACGCATCTTTTAGACTCAATTACTCAAATATTATTTTTATTATTATTATTATTATTATTATACTTGTTTTTATTATATTATAATAAAGTAAAAAAATAACCACCTAGAAATATCCCAAAATTTTTTAAATTTTATTTTGAAGCCAATTAATAATGTGTTTGTTAATAATGTGGTACAGAAATATGGAACAGTTCAAGACAGCTTTACACACATTTCTTTGCAAATTACACATTTGTAAAATACAGTCAGGAGAAGTCCCTGCTGCTTAGGCTGGGGGTCTTATTTACAAGACTATGTGTCCAGTTTCCATGGGGATGCTATTGGCTGTAGAACACATCCTGCCATTCACATGTTTCTGTCAATCATTGCAAAGCAGCATGGGAAATACAGGACCACAAAGTGAACTGGCGTGATGGCAAGAGACGAGACAGCCAACACTGCACTGAAAAGAAAACAACTGTGCAGTATACCAAGACACAGCGAGTTCAACCACTGACTGTCGTTCTATCAAATCCAGAGTGTCTGGCTCATTTAATTTGACTGGAATAAAATAAAAATGACATTCGCGATTGCAAATGGTTATAATGAAATCTTAAAGTCCCAAATGAGAATTCTCTTTTAAAAGAAAGCTTTGAAAACAAAGTCATTTAATAGTTCGGCTTCTTCAATCCTTCAGTCTAAAGTAGGGCAGACGGTTCTTTTGTAACTGACACAGTCCAGCTGCAGTTTCCACATTCCTGTTTGTTATTCTTGCCAGACTTTCCCTGAACAGGAAGTGCAGTGTTTTGTTTGAGGGCTCACCCACAAGTCCTGGTGTTCCAGTAATCTCTGAGAGTCAGCCAGCCTGCACGCTCCTCAGAGTATGACACTCCACCGCCTCTTTCCTTTGGCTGTGCTTCATATATATTCCTTTCTATTTAAATTGGACCGTACGCCGCAGTCAATAAGAAACTGGCCCAATCCTCTAAGCATTTTTAACAGTCACAAAAGTAGTTTATTACTGTTATGTTAGTTTCAGTGTGACTAGCACTGTGACTCAGAAGCTCAGTTTTCTTATTGTCATACTTCAATTCATATATATATATAATAAATATGGACTTCAGACCTCAGCTCACAGTGGGAAACTATGCCCCCCCCCCCCAGGGAAGAACTACAGTCTCCAACGAGGGACCATAATTGTCCCCTGGAGGTAACTATAGTTTTCCCCTTGGGGGGCCTTTAGTTTCCCACTAGAGCCAAGGTCTGCAGTCCATATTTATTTTATGAATCAGTCAAGAAAGTAAGTAAGTGAGGCATGGGTTGTGTACTAAATATGACTGTTACAAAATAAATATCAATAAATACCACGAACATGAAAATTCTGTATGGGGAAAGGCAAAATGAATGTGGCTTGTATTGAAATGACCAGTGCTTTAAACACTGGCAGTAAAACAGAAACACGTTGGGGGTCAGAGGTCAAAGTGAGGGGCGCTGTTATGGTTTCCACCCGCTGGAAGTGGGAATTCGCATCTGAAAGGGTTTATGAGATATTAGCAGGCTGAGCAAACAATGACAGGTTTACTGGTACAGATTTCATGCTAAATAAATGCAAATGATCCTTAGCTATCACTTTAAATTTAGTTTTTTTTAAATATTGGAGGCAATATAGACAAAACAAAACGCTATAGCTTATATGAACACTTTATTAAATATTTAATATTCAAATGAATGTATCTCCATATTGTATTCAAGTTTAATTTGAATTGACAGATGTAGGTATTTAGAATGACTCACACATTAGGAGGACAAAAATACTGAATTCTATGACTCAGATTTTTTTTTGTTGTTGTTGTTGTTGCTGCCATCTTATGACATTTCAAGCCCACAGGATGTGAAGCCCAGATGAAAAACACCCACGACAGCCTGAATTACCACCCAGCTTCCCTCAGGACATCTCACAACGACCACAACCACCATCTGCACAGAAGTATTTTCAGGACATGTTCAAAGATCTGCCCTCTGGAACAGCCAGTCTGTTTTTCTTGAATCACGTACACCCGGGGTGTAACGATTCACTGCGAATCGATGAATCGTGGTCATTTCTTTAAATCACGTACAGTTATCTTATAGGAGGTGTGTATCGTTTGTATTGCGATACAAGATCAAAAGCACAACAAGGCTCTCTGTACCGTGTAGCTCAAATGGTTCTTGAATGAAGAAGTGTACGTATGAATATATCAAATTCATTTTATGTCTTAAAAAAAAAAAAAAAAAATGTAATGATCTTATTCTGCATCATCCAGTGGCCCGGGAGCACCCCATGCATCGTGCTGCACACTGTTACACCCCTCTGCAAACTGAGCTGCAGATTGCTTTTACTGGACAGACTTGTACAGCAATGGCGAGGCTGGTTCTGTGGTTACCACACTACCTGGTGCACAGTACACTTGGGACGGATCAGGTCTGTGTTTTAGAATGTAAATTGGCACGTTTGTGTTATTTTCTAGTAAGACATCCGAACCTCGTGCAGAACGGGTAGAGGAGACTAGGATCAGGATCTGAAGGTTAACTTGCTTTAAAAAAATCTACATAAAAAGAACAATCTAGGCCAGATCGGTTTTGGTTTTCAAACCCTTCGTACTGCACCTGGAATAGGCAGACAAGAGCCAGTTTTAAACGGGCAGTATCGTCTGGTGCCAGGCCTGGTTTTCAGGACTACCCTCAATTCAAGACACAGGACAGCAGGACTATATTCTTCTCCCATCTGCCATGAAAACGCTTCTCTCTTTCATCGTTCACGCGAAGCAACCCACCCCACGTACTGGGACTTGCACACAGTGATGCATATCATTTCTGTAGTGTACCGAGGATACACTACCTACAGTATCTATCATGCTTTCTCACAAGACCACACCTTCTCCATACAAATCGCCGGTGCTCTGAGGACTAGCAAGAATTCTAGTTCTTTGATTGTGTGAAGAAATGATGCCACCCACTTAAAACCTGCAAGCAACCCTTACCCAACTGAAGCTGAATTGAGAAAATAAATCCGTGTTGTTATTCCAGCGATCACACACAATTAGTTTTACACCAGAGCACTTTCCGGCAGTCATTTTTCAACTTAATGGGAAAAGGATTGAATTGGGATTTATCTGGTTTCATCACTGGACTTTCAATTATTGCTTTTTACAGAACCCCCCCCAACATCAGTCCCAAACTGCCTGACTCTCCACAATCTGTCACTTTGAATGGATGGGAACATGAATAAAATGATCAATTATGTGTCTAAATTGAACTCTGATAAAGGAAATAGGAAATAAATTTGAACAGGGTCTGAGCTTTGAAGAGAGACAAATGAATGCCAATTATAGAACCTCTCCTTGAATACAACTGTCAGAATGCATTTCTAATAAATAATGTCAACACCACGTTTCAACACAATTTAATAAGCGTTTTTTCCAGATAAAATGTAAGGGTGACATGCAGAAGAACTTCTATACACACAGACACTCGCATAGAGCCACAGAATCCAAGTCTCTCAATAACGTATATTAAAAAGATCTATATATTACGTGATTGAAACAGCACCAGTAAAAGAGAAAAAGCATTCAACGCAATCTGATGTGAAGATGCAAATTAAAATCAAGCATCTCCATCAAAGCCTAATGAATCGACATTCCCTAAATTCCATCTGCGTTGCATAATCCCAGGTGAGCGTGGATTGGACAATGCAAAGCAATTCCGTCTCCATGAAACTGAAGTACCAGAATACATTCCAGCCACTGCAATCTTTCAACACCCATCAGACAGTACAGACTGTAGCAAGCTTGGACAGGGAGTCAGGCCGGGCTGGTCTGGAGTCTGAACAAAAAGACAGAAGCTGTCGGCTCTGGGGAACAGCAACAGATGTTCCCACAATGGGCAAAAACCACCTCAGCAATTAATACATGCTCGTTAAGGCTATTAGGATAGAAGCATAGTTCTGCTTTACTACTCCAGGGGCGAGCTTCCAGAAAAGGAGGAAGCGTGTGTGCCTGCAGCTAAAACTCTACCTCAAGCCCACCAAACGTGTTGCTGGACTTTATTCACACACACTGCTCGGGGGAAACTTTCTGCAACTTGGCAAAGAAAACCACGTGATTTGTTTACTTTCCGCAGCAGCAAACCGTGCCTGGTAAGCCAACAAGTTCTGGTTTCAGAAGCAAAGCGTGCAGAAGGTTTTAAATGGTGAATAACTTCCACTTCAGTGTTCTGCTTGTGCTCTGAGGTGCAACCAGCTTGCTGAAGCCAAAGCCACACTCCTTCCACCACCAAAACCAGCACCCTCCCACTGCACAGCTAGGGACAAGAGCTTTGCATCACCTAGAACGTAAGGATTGAGACATCATAATAAAAATATATCTTATTTAACATCAGGTAACCAATTATACTGTAAAAGTCTAACGGATAGCAGAACAGTATTTCATGTTGGATTTTTTTCAATTTTTAAGTATAGGGGGAAAACTTCAAAGCGGTATCTAATTCAATGTTATCGTAACATTATTCAGCAAGTTTAATTGGACTTTATGAAGCAAAACCTGTTAATTCTACAGGGAGATTCAAAACCTTTGGCCATAGCTGTATATGTGCTACAAAACATGGTGTGTTTACTACTCTTAAAAAAAAAAAAACACCTAAACACAAGGAAAAGGTAGATGGAAACTTACAGCTACAGAAGGAGGTTTGTGGATAAAGAGCAAAGTTCACATTGTGAAGTAATTTGCAGTGAATCACAGCTCTCTGGCTGCTCCACCCCACACACTGCAAGACCCTTCCCTTCACAGCTCAGCTGTCTCCAGCTATTTTCAGACAGCCAAAGAAGGCGGTAACCCACCGGCCTGGATTGTACACAAAACTCAATAGGGAGAGAACACAGTGCCTAGTGAGAGGCTACGATGCCCAGCAGAAAGAGCAGAACCGCGTTAATCTAGTTAATTATCAACGTCTTTATTTAAAAATACACCCCCCCTCCCATAACTAACTGAATTTATCCCTTGTAATTGCACAAAAAAAAAGTGCAGAATCTCTAACCTCTTCGGACGAGAGGTTAAAGTCTCATTGCAAAGTACTGCTGCTTGCTCAATACCCTTATCTTTGTTATATTTGCCCTGACGACACCATGTACTGCATGAGCTATTACTGATTACCGCTGCTGCAACAGCGTACACACGTACTAACCGCATCATAAGATGTACTGGAATCATGACCCTGCAATTTCTTTAAGTTTGATTATAGCTCAATTCACCGCACACCACATGATAACAAACCAGTCCAACATTTCCAAAAACGTGCTCTCCTAACATGTGGGACACAACATGTCTATAGTCTAAAGGATTTAGGTGCATACAGTCAGAGAACTGTTCAGAAACTACAGACAACCACTGATCTGTATAGTCTGTTGTGAATGAAAAAGGGGATTTGTTCCTTATAAAAAAAGGTCACTAAGAATTGGAAGTATTTTTAAACTTTAATGTTGATGCGATTAGAAAATGGTCACGGTACACTGGAGAGACTATCATTGAAAATGTATCAAATGCATGAAACAAACCAGAATAAACCATGGTTTTAATAGGGAATTGACCTTACAACTGAAGGTCAAATTAAAACCAACGTTTTGATAACTTAAAAACATCCTAGTCTTGCTAATTTAGCTGGCTAACACTTTTTATTTTTTTTATTTTTTTTATGAAAACTATTCCAGTTTACTGGTTTTAGTTTCCAGATTTTTATTTTAAAATCAGAAGTTCATCGTGCTGCATACCAGACGGTTTGTTTAAAAATTTAAAACCACAAGCGGTTCATCATTGACAGAGATAATTTAACAGAGGTTTGATACGTTTGGGACTGGAGATACTTAATACTGAAGATGAACTTACATTGCCTTCAACAGGAGAAAATAGGACTGAAAAAAAGTCTGAGCTGGTTTGCAATATTTTGTATATTGGGCTTAAATGTCACTGGGCTCTTTGCCTGCCCAGATTATGTGCTTCAAAGGAAAAATGTGGTCACGTTGTTCTGTAACAATGGTGAACTTTAAGAAGGCACGACTGACTTAAAAACAGGTTTTTTAAACTACAGTAAAGCTGACAGGTTCTCAAAAACAGCAGAAATCTGAGAGCCATACTCCGTCTACAGTATCAGTTTAGTCTCCCATAGATGCGTGCAGGTGCGAGCATAAAGGTATCTATTCGGCAAAGTCACAGCAGTTTGTCCAAATAGGACAAGCCTTTAGGGACCAAAACATTGCCTCCTATTTCTGAAGCGACACATCAACACGATTCTAAAAATGGTTCTCACGACTATCTTTGTTCTCCTCCTACTCAGAAATAGCTACTTTAAAAACTTTTTTTTTTCTTCATAAGGGAAACTAGGAATGGGTATGAATTATCTTAACTTGTAGTTTAGTTAACGTTGTGTCATTTTCTGTTTTAGACATCATATCCTGCTGACTTAGCAGAAAAATAAACCACGTTGCCTCAATAGAGTTCTCTCAGAATCGTGTCTACACAGACATGGCGAAACCCTTACCTGTCACCTTGTAACATTGGACCCCAGCCACTTTAAAAGTTTCCTAGTCAGGGTAATTAAATAGAATTACAAGTCATTCTTTTTGAACCACCAGGAACAAGGAATAGAAACCAGGAACTGGGGCAGGAAACCATGAACACAAATAATGGGCAGTCCCATGAAGCTGGTCCACCACTTCTCAAAGGTCTTCAGCAATGGATTGTGACACTTCGTGGTTCCTCATTCCACAGACCTGGCACCCAGTCAGAAACTGGTCACGCTTTGCGGGAGATTTAGTGAAGAGGCACGCACTAGCTTGCCAAGCGTCACAGATCTGAAGTGTAACTGATCTGAAGAGAAAGGGGATGTATTCACTTTTTGTTATTATTTTATTATTATTTATTTCTAAGCAGACGCCCTTATCCAGGGCAACTTACAATTATTACAAGATATCACATTATTCTTTACATACAATTACCCATTTATGCAGTTGGGTTTTTACTGGAGCAATCTAGGTAAAGTACCTTGCTCAAGGGTACAGCAGCAGTGTCCCCACCTGGGATTGAACACACAACCCTCCGGTCAAGAGTCCAGAGCCCTAACCACTACTCCACACTGCTGCTCTGTAGCCTTAATAAAATGCTGTGTTTTTCCTCCACTGACGATCCCCCTCCACATACTAGTAGCATCCTTATATTCGATTTCATTCCCGCAGCAAATCTAAAGGAAGGCTGTCGCCGCTTATTAAGTGTTTTCTAATTTGTGTGGTCAGCCGTCAAGGAGCCCCTTATCTGTGACTAAGCAGGAAGGCTCGTTCAGCTGCGAGTCACACAGCCTGGAAAGTGCTGGAAACGATTGAGGGGGCACAACCATCAGGGAAAGTAACGGCTCTGTGTGAACCATCTGGTGAGGAGGTCTCCCATCAACGCAGCTCGTCTCAATCAGCTGCTGCTACCCTGACCCTGACGAACGTGAAGTAGCTAAGAGAAAATCAAATTCCCTCGGTTAAGACAACCCTATCGAACGGTCGTTTTGCCGTGACCCAGCTCAAAGTAGGCAATTTCAATCATAAATTTGATTGAGGCAGGTCTACAGTAGATGCCAGACTTGTGCGAGTTTCTAACACTGTAGAACGTATTCTGCATCGTTCCTTTTCCTAACCCATTCCTAGAAACCTCACCGAGAGCTCTGCCCACAAAACTACCCCACCTACATTCAACACTGCATTCTTCCAACCAAGAAATATTAAAAGCGCATTTCCTTGATGAACAAATGCATTTTCTGGAAATGGTTTGATAGATTTGCGAACTGCTATGAACAAACAAAAAGGACAGATAAGGAACGACCTAGTAATCTTTAACTTTAATCTCTCGTCCGAGTCAAACCTCCCTCTACACACAAACCTCCCCAGGTATAGAAGCCTTTAGGAATTGCTTTTTGGTTACTGGTTTTTACTGGTTTCAGGGCCAACTTTAGGACACAGTGGGCAGAATGTGTAGGTCTATTTCTTATCCGCATACAGGACTATGCTTCACTTGGGTAGTGAAGCTCGCATCTGCGTTCTTCGTTTTCAAATTAGAAAGCGTAGTACAAGCAATGAGTTTTGAGGATTAATTCAGCCCCATAACACTGTTCAGCCTATTCTGGTTTTGTATTTGAGTCAATAAAGATTGATTTAAATCATCTCCAAACTGGATTCGATTGTCCAGAGTCAGGGAAAAGTGCACCAACTGCCCACATCACATAATTTACTACCTACAATTTGCTGGCGATTTGCTCAGTTGAAAATATAGACCACCCTATCTTGGGGCCCCGCTTGTAACAGATAGACATTTCTCTAGATTCATATTGGAATCCGCACTGACAGTGGTACACGGACAGTGTTGCTCCTGGCACTAAACATTCTACTTGATTAAATCCAATGTCAGCACACAATGCTACTCATGCATAAACTCACACTCACATTATAACACATAATTAACACAATGCCCCCACCCCCTTCGTCTTCTGTTGCTATAGCAAAGAGTTTCTAAATCTGAGAAAACAAATCCATGCACAGCCAACGACAGAGTAAATTCTCCTGGTTTGTTTAGCACAGACTCCAAGCCTCAAGCGAGACACTGGACACTTATTTGAAAGACACTTCCCCAATAACCTCCTGATTGGCCACAAATGTCTAGAATGCTATTGAATCATTCTTGCCAAAAGACTAAAACAGACACACTCCTGCAATATGAAACACTAGGAACACTGTATTTGTATCTGCAACCTTTACTGCAGCCAGAAAACCACGGCTTCACAAATGGAGCCCCATTGAATTTCCAGACAGTAAGTTGATCTCTGAACTCAAGGGCAGGGCTTGACACTTCAGTGTGCTACAGATGCCCGAGGTGTCTTTACTGCGATTTCTTATTACCACGCAGTTGGATGACATTTAATTAAAATGTTACAGTCTTAATTGCTGGGTTAAGATTTATTTAAACCTTGCAGATCCTAACCTATTTTAAAAGTACATCTGGGAGCTTGGTTTGCAGCTTCGAAGAGCATCTCAGAAGCTACCAAAGATATCTCTCTAGGGCTATTCCCCTCTTTCTATACAGCGACTGAACTGCACAAACCACAGTAGTCACTGGCCTATATTTTATTTTTGGGGTGGGGAGGGGTGACCCAATTAGCCGCTCAAAACTTGCGTGCTTCCTTTTAAAAATGCAGGTGTCACGCTGCAGTGTGCCACCAACATACTGCATTACACTAAAATAACAAACTGGGGCAGGTGCATTCACACCAATTAGAAGATTACATTCATTCTTTAATGAAGAACTGCTGCACAAACTGATCGTAGTGCTTCTGGTCACACATCACGACACGTTAGGAGAGGAATTAAGAAATCGTTTACTCCTTACAAAAGCGCTGAAGAGCCAGCTTACTGGATTCTCTGACAGTCCAGCCTGCTGTGCAAGCAACACCCAATGTGTATGTCTGTGTATTAGCACTGTACGCCCCAGCATGACACAGCAGCCAGGATTCTAGGGGCGCTGAGGGTTTATGATATAGATAGCAATTGCCTCCCGCTGACGTCCTTTTCTCAGCCAGATGGAGAACCCAGTCGGCGACTCATTTTGATCAGAGAAAAACAAATCACTCAAGACCTTGCAGTTCTCTAGTGGAGATTATTCTTCATCTATATCCAAATCTGGGTATGTGTGCCTGTCTCTCTGTGTGGACGTCTGCCGTTATGCAGCCAATAGGTTTATTGTCATTAAAAAGGAAAATAAATCTTGTGACTTTTTTTTAAAAAAAGAAAGCCATAGTTGACTTTGCCAACTACTCTTAATTTTTCCTGTCGATTATGTCTTTGTACAGGAAAGTACTTCACACGAATGGAAAGAAAGGAAATGTAATTAAATTAGCTGAAAAGCCATGTGAGAGTGCTTCTCGTCTCACCGCCATCACATTAAAAGTGCCTTTAACTACTCAAAAGCCCATTAAAAAAAAAAAAAACCCTGGAATGTCAATAAATGTTTATGGTACAGATTTGCCTGGTTTACTGCAGTAACCTTTAACTGAAGAGTCCCACAATCTGGTTGTCACACAAAAATCAGGCACATCGGTTCTAAAAAGCTCTCATTGGCGAACAAAGGTTCCAACCTGTGCAGATCACCATACTAGCACAGCTTGGAACACTGGTTAGCCCAGGAGATTGCTCCCTCTACTCTTGTCATTTTATACACCTTTCATGCGAGTCCTTTCTCAGATACTGCCAGTCTTTCAGTCACTGTGTCCGACGTACAAAACAGAACAAACAGCTTTTCTATCCTGCCGACCCAGGGTCTTATTTTGTCACACCAGATTAACTAAATAAAGCTAAATATATATGCTTGCACTGAAACTTGGTACATTTCTGTAATAATTCGAGTCAAATCCCCGGACACCTCAACACAAACTCACACCAATGTAAATAGCTTATTCTCATCCTCTGTGGGAAAATGGTTTCCATTAATCCCTTGGCAGGATAAAGTTATCTTACTACAATAGGCAAAAGTCTGACTGTTGGCGCTTTGCAACAAAACCCGAGAATGGAGTCAAATTTTGTATTTGTTTAAAAGTTTCTGTTTTTCTACCTCGAGGTAATTAAGGTTAGGGTATTCTATAAGCAACATGGTAAACACCAAACCCTACTCGCATGCAAAACTAAACACAAAGCAAGCCTAACATTGCGATAGACTGATTGATAGCACGCTGTCATCCTACAGGCTATTTTGCTCCGACTCATTCCGATACATTTTAAAGTTAACGGTTTTTTGTTGTTTGTTTTGTTACTAAAAAAAAAAAAATTGAGCAACGGGCAACGGAAAGCTACTTGAAATGTCTTGTTAGTTCATACAAAACTTTTTGAACTTATTTTAAAAAGTCAGACACCTGCAATATAGCTCTCCTGAAAACAATAAAAACGTTTTGGAAACATTGCATTACAGTATAAAAGATCCATAGACCTATCTATCTACTATACTTAATAATACAAAATATTCGTACAAAATATTAATCCTCCAGTGATACACCGTCTGAATCAATGTCTGAAGTAACTTCTGGCAACTTTTACATAAACTTTCAAATTGAGGAAACTGCAGTTTATTAACTACTGGCAAGTCACGGTCCAGTATCATTCCAATGCGATTCTGTATTCCCAAGAAATTGACTAAGCGCCGAGACATGGGTGTGGAAAATTTAACCGAGAGCCCCCCCACAGTTAGGCCTTGGCGGTTTGTTACTCCGGACTACGTCTTGCTTGAGTTCTTCGTTTGGGGTGGGGAATGGTTACATTGTAAACGTTTCAGTTTGAATAGACACTTTTTTCATACTGCAGGGAGTAAGATGTTGAAGATATATCTGCCACATTAAAAATTACAGTTCTTGTAAAAACAGGATTCAATCGGAAACTTCTGCCAGTTCCAGGGTAGCGCATGAACGGTGAATTGACTCCCTCTGACCGCGTAGCCGTATCCAGCAACGCTTGCAAGTGGAATAATCTGGATCAGTTTGAACAACTCTCGTGTGTGGCAAGGGTATTTAAAAGGCAAAACATTTAACCGGCATGGTTAGGTTTTCACCAAGTGCTTTAACAACAACGAGTCTTATTAAAAAAAAAAAAACAAAAAGCATTAAAATTCGCTCATATGGATACACAGACTGCCCCGCCTATAGCCAATTCAGAAGGGGGGAAATTACGATCATTTACACCGATAATAGTCCAATAAGTAAACGTTATGGACCAATTGAACAAACAGTACGTTATTTACGGATTATCACAGGGTTCTGTGAAAACTAAGCAACCCCAGCCACAACAAACGCCCAAACTTCAAATAAGCGTATTCCTTTCCACTGTAGAAAATCTGAAGATTTCAAACAAGTTATGTGTTCATTATTTTTGAAAGAGGCAACTGGCATACTCAGTATTCTTGGAGCATTGCCCATGTCTATTTTAAACGCAAATGTACACTTGGTTATGAAGATAAATAAAAAACACGTCTATAAGCAAACATCAATGATATACCCTTTCATAAACTTGTTTCGTTTGTTTTTTTGTGGCAGTTCATCTAGGTAATCGTCCGCTTTACCGTAGCCGAAGTTATTACCACTGGTAACTGGACAAAACACCTCCTACTTTTTTATTTTTTATTTATCAGCACTTTTTAAAAAACAAAATAGTACACCATGCAGTTTCAACATCCAGCAACCCATCAACAATTCAAACTAGAATCCTCTCACCTTTTGAGTCGTGTTGTATTCTCTGTTTCTCCGCTGTCGCCCTGACTGCAGTGTTAAACTGACTGTATTTTTCAGCCAAAAAAACAGCCTCCACCCACTCCACTGAAAGACGGAGTTAAGGTATTTTTTTTTACTGCAGGGTCTACGAGGGAGGGGGCACGGCTGTTGGAATAATTGAAATCTCCTCCCCTCACTGTTAAAAATAATGACATCATTCCCACAACAAGGATCATGGGAATATAGAAGGTGTGGGATGTGGCGGGGGTGCATATTTCTTAAAGACGCAGAGCGGTTTGGCTCGGCTGCATCAACGCCTGTGACTTACAGAGTCAATGACGTAATCTTTTATGTTTCTTCCATTCCTTGCACTGCTGATGTGTTCTGATTGCATTTACATTGTACTACCAGAGAGGGTTCTTTGCTTATGAGTTCACAAGATGTTCATCAATCCTAAACTACTCTGCCATAGACATTTTGGGGGCGATGTAAGGATACGCGCAGTGATTTGGGGGTGCAAACACCCGATAATGCTGCCGTAAATTGTTAAAATGTGATGTAAGGATTTTGCCTTGCACTTAGGCAATTGCTGACCCTCCAAAAACTTGACACCTCTTCTTACAATGTGCAGACCACTGCAGAAGCGAGTGATTAAGGGCTGTATGAAAGCGCATCCCTGCACACGTGAAGGCGCTGTGTTCTCTGCACTACCTAGCCTCTGGTTCCTTGCAGACCGCAGTTGGAATGACCGGACGGATAGCGCAATCCACATTTTCCAGAGTGCTGGGAAACTTTCTGGATGTCATGCTGAAAAGGGCGGGCCAATACATATCATTTCCGAAGGATGTTCGCATATCTTATGTTGGCTGAGGCTTTTCCAAACATCTCCGTTTCGTGTTGAGTGACTTCAGCCGTAAACTTTCAGCTCCGTCTCTCAAAACTTTTATTATTTTTTCTCCCGTGCGCCAAGAGGACTTTGCTGCCTTTCCTCTGAAATTTATTAATTTATTTTGCTTTGTATGTTCGTGCTCCGTAAATGTCATACAGCGACCACTGCTTTCTGTACTGCTAACTCCGCAAGCGCGGCCGCTAAATAGACCGATGCGCGGTCATCGAGACCCGCTATCATAATTGCGGATGTAATTTGCATTGCTCTTAAACTTCCAGGGGGCGCTGTGCAAAATAATTGCCTGGCTGCAATGCAATTTGAATTTTGCATCTGCAGTTATTTGCACTGCGCCTACACTTACATCACCCGCTGTGTGTGCTAGATGCGCGAGAGACAGTAAGAGCTAGCGCCATCTAGTGTAAAGTAGTGTATTGCCATAGAAACTTACCCAAACTGGCTGCTCACTAGATGCCCCCCCCCTTCTCTTCTATAAAGTCACGTTGGCTGATCTACCCTGTGTTACATATCTCTACATATAACTAGAACTGAAGAACTGCTCCAGAACGCAGTCTTATCCATTAAACAAACCCACAGTGTGGGGGCAATTGTAAGAACCACAGAGTGAACACACAGCGCTCCCACTGTTTTCTATGGAGGTCAGCTGTTCTGCTATTACGCAATCAGGTGCCTGGGGATTTGATTACAAGTGTTATGCAAGCATACTCAGTTTCAGTCAGAAATTTGTTTGATTTCCCAATTCCCGCATTTCACCAGCTGATCACCAGTTGCTGAGATTTGCAACATGTTCGTTGCCATGGAAATGAACATTACTCAGGGATCAGTATTTTTTTTTTATTGAAACTTTGAACAGTGTCACCATTTTAAAATACAAAAATTACAACTATACACATTTTAAATACATTTAAAAAAACAGCTCAAACAGACCCCTTTTTAAAATGTATTTCTTGTGCAACAGTTCAATTTCCCACTTTTTAAAAGTACACTATATTAAATACCCTAATATAAATTAACAAAGTGGTCTTTCTCTACTCCACCAGCACAGAGCAGAGGGAGGCTGTTATCAGAGTATAAGAGCCTCCCTTTCTCTGCTCCACCAGCACAGAGCAGAGGGAGGCTGTTATCAGAGTATAAGAGCCTCCCTTTCTCTGCTCCACCAGCACAGAGCAGAGGGAGGCTGTTATCTGAGTACAAGAGCCTCTCTTTCTCTGCCCCACCAGCACAGAGCAGAGGGAGGTTGTTATAAGAGTATAACAGCCTCCCTTTCTCTGCCCCACCAGCACAGAGCAGAGGGAGGCTGTTATGAGAGTATAACAGCCTCCCTTTCTCTTTCTCTACCCCACCAGCACAGAGCACAGGGAGGCTGTTAGGTTAGTATAAAATTAACCAATGAATCAGCTATATGTCTCAAGTATCCTTGGAACAATGTTAAGTACCTCCAGCACTTCCAGTGTGTCTAAAATGCAGGGTCTTAAAAGTGAGGCTGCTTCAATGAGTGAGAAGCTTACAAGAACGGTGTGAGCATGGGACCGAGGGGAAGAAGATGGTACAGCTTCAGCACGACCAGCAGAATTACTGCCATCACTTAACAGCCAAGCAGGACCTTTACAAACAAACCCGGCCATGCCGGGGCTTCACCAGTCTGTCACTACAAAAGTGCTCTCAGCTCTCCCGGCACTGGCTGGCCAATGGGATCACAAACACCGTGATGTCATCCCCGGATCCCAGCTTGTCATTGGCTAGCCTCCACCCTCGATCCTTCAGCACTCCGCGTGACCTCATCACAAGATCCTGGGCAGCCAAGGAGTACCTAGAACAGAAATATGATACACAGGGAACACGTTATGCATGTTCATGTACTGTAATAATTCCATAAATGAAGGCAGCCAAATAACCTGGCTGAGCCGCCAAAGGTTCGAGTGGGCTGATAACCGATATCCTCATGAGTTCAAAATAACCTCAGGACTCTATGAACGTGCATGGAGTATTCTCTAGTGATTCGAAGCCGTGTGATTTTCCCAGTCATTCTGTCGTTGGATTTGAATGAATGCAAGACAGATTCCAAACAGATTTTTTTTTTCTTTTTTCTGGTCAGCACAGAAGGGGTCAGTCCAGGGTAAGGGGTCAGTCCTGTCCTCAGAAACCTGGCACATGTATTTTTAAAACGTCTGTTTTTAAAAACAAAATGACTGGCTACAAAACCCAAAAAGGAGCCAGTGTTTATTTAGCCTGAAATTAAGCAAAATTTTAGAAAACAAGGTAGCAGATATTTGTGTAAGCCTTTAAGTGAGTTGAATCGCGTATTTTCAAACCATGCTGCAATCAATTTCTCTTTCACTGTCTCTGAGACTGTCCCAGCGCACTCTCGCAGTGTATAGACACCAGACAGGAGTTTTAAAGAGATGTACAATTTTCAGGTTCTTTCTTTCTGACTCTAGTAACTTCTCTCTCCAAAATTCAGAGACACATGAAATTAAAGTGAAAAACAGGGTCCAACAGGTAAACCAAAAGAGAACGTGCTCTCATAATTTTCTTGCTGGCTCACAGTGCCACCTTCTGGTCACTGAGGATAAAACAAACCAAAAAAAAGTTTAAAGTTATTGGTGAACTCCTGATATCCAATTCCACTTATTGTCCCCATTTCTGCTATTTGAAGACAGAAAAGGTTGCATTTTTATTTGAAAATAATTTATATATATATAGATAACAAAACAATTCTGTACATCTTCTCTTTGCTATGCAGGTCTCAAATGTGCAGTTTTGAAAGAAACACAAAGTTATAGTAAACACTGATATATAAAGAGATCTCCGTTTGCAATCCGTGCTACGATCTCTTTAAGAAATCCTAACCAACCTCATGGGGTCATTGGGCTCAAACTGTGACAGGAAACTGCTGACTGCGTCCGCCACTTCCCTGTCTGTGGTGACGTCCCACAATCCATCGCTGCCCAGCACTAGAACATCGTCAGGGCTGTGCTGGTACTGGGTGACATCATACACCTGTACCTGCGGGACAGGAAACAAAACAGGGTGCACTGCAGTGAAACTGAAACCGCTTTTCAAAACCCAAACCAAATTCAAATGAGTTGAAACCTTTCCTCGTTCAAGTTAAAAACTAAGCAATGATGAAGGCCGATAAATATGCTTTATATGGGGGGAAAAATGTCATCCTTATATGAGGTCATAATGCATTTGCGTCTTCCATGTGTCCCCACACATAAATAATGCGAAACAGCCAAGGACCAAGATTAACCACCATCATGTCAACTGCTTCTTTTCATCCTCCGAACCCAAGTTACCAAGCTGCTGAAACCAGGAGTTGAGCACCTGACCAGCAGGGGGTGCTAGAGTGCAATGAGGATTTTCCTCCCTAACCCCAAAGGGGCACAAAGGCCAAAGCAATGCCACTGTGGGTCCACCCCTGACTCACCCTGCACTGCGTGTGGTAGTGCTTTTACTAGGGGACGTGATCAATGCGTGTGGCAGTGCTTTTACTAGGGGAGACCCAGCTACTCTGTTGAACCTCAGCTGTGCTCACCTCTGGACAGCAGGATAGAAAGGGTTTGATGTGGATATTGGAGCTGTAGACTTTCAGGTCATGATCCCCGAGCCCTCGGGTCACTCCTATCGTTGCCATCACCCTCGCCTGGAAAACAAACAAACAAACAAAAGGGGGGCAAATACTGCCACTGAGAAACGTTAGGGTCCAAACAGTGTGAAGAAAATTAAAAATATATATATTTCACCACCAGGTGGCACCAAACTCTAATTTAAAGAAAAAAGTTTTTGGGATGAGAAGCTGGTAAGTTTTTTATTGTCCATAGCGATTACACAGAAATAAATCGAGAACACCAAAAACACTGCGACTATAAATCGACTATTATTTTACTTAACATTTTTCTAAGACACACAAGACCCCGTTATCTCTAGCGAAAGGGCCTAGCACTCTGAATGCTTAAAAAAGTTAATGGAGGGATTTAAAATAAGCTTCTCAAATGTAACAAAAAAAAAGTAAATGAAGATTTACTAACCATCAAACTGTGTAAAATGAAATTACCCTTTTGCCTTCTCCGTAAATAAGTGGGAACTTCAGATCTTCCTCCTCAATTGTCTTATACGCCCTGAAAGAAGCACAAATCTGGCATCAAAACCGATTAACCATTCGCCCTCTTCAACAGCCTGATCACTGCATAGGAATGCCATCAGCTTGCAGCACTACCAAACCTGGAGACCACTTTGCCGAGCTCTACATGTAAGCATTATTATTAAACGGATTGGTTTGGCAGAGCCCTTGTTCCCTGCTGTTGAATCGCACAGTAATCTTTACCAGCCAGTCATTGTGTGATCTCGAAAGAGCATCTTCTTCCCCAGTTCCTTGTGCTGGATCCTCCGTGGAAACTCAATGTGTGTAAACTCATTCCCGAGGAGCTCCGGTTTCAAGAAGCCCTGGCAACAAAAAACAACGGAGAAGAGCTCGGAATAACCTACCAGCTTCAAGTAATCGTTCATTCCCGACCAATAGAGTTTTCAGCAGTGACTTTCAAGAACACATTTCAACCACAACTACAAAACACTCAACTGTGCTGAATTTAGAAATACTGAAAGAAACAGACTCATTTAAATGACAAATGTTTAGACTAAAAGACACAGGGAAAGGCTTGACTTTTCAAGCACTTTTTGGGTTGCCTCAAAGCAGGGCCGGCGCCAGGTTTTTGTGCCCCCCCCTCACCCCCCCCTCACCTTCACCCCAAAATCAAAAATATTTTTCTAGTTTTCATAATCAGTAGTCCCTCGCTAAACTGGACATTTTTGGAGACATGAGTTTTAAAAAAAATGCATTTGTACACATAACTGTACAGTGTGAAAATAGTAAAAGATTATTTTTTAATTGAAACTAAATGACTGTAGCGCATATTCTTTTTTTTTTACTGTTTGATAACCAACAAGCTATCTTTCCTACATCTTCAGAAAAGAATTCCTTACTAAATACTGCAGCCGCTGTCTCTCAGTTTCGGGGGTAAACTCACTGGACATTGGGATGACTTCTTGGTTCCTGATGATAATAGCCCTGCAGTGGGAAAGAGCATTGGAAATGGCACAATAATATGTATTGCATACACCCCTAAGCACTGCTGTAAAAACAAGAGTAAATCTACTGGAATCATGAAATGCAGATCACTAGACCACTGTCTACCAGCCTGGATTAGGCAAACTGCATTTTACTTTAATGTGATCAATAACATTGCCTGTACTTGTGATCTATGCCGTAGATGATAGTCGCATTTGCGCAGGATATGGTGGGGTTTTTTTTTTAAAATGTTGGTATAATAAAATTAAAATAAATATCATGCTTTTAAAATGAATGGTTTAAAATGACTGACTCTGACACTGCGTCAGATTCACAACACTACCGTGTCTTTGTGCTTTGTCAGCAGCACTTTTCTATTTATAATTCCATAAACAGGATGTAGTTCTCTCTGTAATATATTACCATGTGATATATCATGCACAGTAAGTTATATGTGTTTGTATATGCAGTACATCCTATATGTGAAAGGGCACATGGCACTAGTTTGTGAATCTGGACTCCAGTTAAACACACTGTCCTACTTCACCTGCTGTCTCCTGCATTGGCTACATACAGCTTCCCCATCATATAAAGCACAGTCAGTGCACAGCAGCCCCCTGTGATACTGTACGAGCTCCTTTCCCTTTCGATCTGCTTATCCTTCAAATGACAAAAGAAAAAGAGGAAGCACTTAGAAATCTCTTTCACAATCCGCAGGGTCTTGTGATCTGCCCACTTCCCCTTCCAAATGTTTCATGACACAAGGCCACGAAGCAAAAAAGGCAGGGGCTTTATTGCGAGGAAGGCTTTTTTTGCTAGCGATTCTGAAGGGTTCAAATCAAGCCTTGGTGGCCATCCGCATTACAAATACAGAGTGCCCAATGATTTCCTCCCCAGTGCAGACTGTCCAATTACGTTCCTTCACCACAGCAATTACCCTCAACGGCTCAGCTGCACTGAAGATCAGTGAGCATCACCTGATCCCAAGACCAAGCCAATCGCCTCTTTACACCCAGAAACACGAGAGCGGATGTCAGAGGTCTTCTTCTAGTTTAACTTTTGTATCTGTTTTTCGTTAAGTATATGGAAAACTACAAAGCGGTGTGTAACTCAATATGTTAAGGTAACATTATTCAGCAGGTTTCATTCGACTTTATGAAGCAAAATGAGTTCCTTCTGAAGGGTGATGCAAAACCTTTGGCCATAGCTGTAGGTGCAATCTTACTCCAATGGTCAGACAGCATGATTGGGACCTGGAAACAGATATTTAAGGTCACTGAGTTTTTGGCCACGATGAAAATGTTTCACCCCTAACAGCGATTACAGATTTCAGAATAATTATTACCATCTGTTTGAAAGCGTTCTCTATTGCACCAATGACCAGGCTCTCCAGCGACACTGCCTTCTCCTGGTGAAACCGCTCCACTGGCTGGGCGCTGATCCCCTCCTCCTGGGAGGATGCTTTCCTGGGCTCTGATGTCAGGGGTCTGGCTTCCTCCCCCAGGATGATCGAAGGGGACACGGTGGGGTTGAGGAGCAGCTCCACGATCTCCTGGAGCTGATCGCAAATATGGACATGCAGAAGCTTGGAGGCCATAATCGCAGCCCCTGTACCAGCATGGCCATCGAACAAAGCCCAGAAATGAAACGGGACCCCATTCGCATCCTGAAACACAAGCAAAGTCTCCCTCACTTAGTCTCCCAACAATTCCACAGTCTCGGAACTGCTCCTGCCATTGCATTCAAACTGGACTACGAAGGCTGAAACAGCAGTGGAAACACTGTCAGAATGGTGCAGCGCCACGGTCAGCTTAAAGCAATTTCAGGTAACAAAGCAATGCCATGAACCCTACCCACTTTGCACTTCCTTGAGACATTGTGTAGCGTGATGCAAAACTTTTGGCCATAGCTGTACATTTCATCACATGTCACCTACATCCTCCCTGGCTTTGAGTGCGCTGCTGTGCTCCTTGGGAGTCCCCTTCTCCACACACACCACCCTACAACAGGCTTGGTCTTCATTCAAGGAGCTCTTTCCAGCGTTGATTACTCTGAAAACACACAAGCAGGAGGGCCCATGACGAGAGAGACAAGGCTGCCCTGAAACCACAAGACTACTGCTGCTGTTAACAATGGAGCCTGTGCGTTTCACCAGTCATCCCCAACTACTGTACAGTGCTGTGTGTATGTGTGTGTGTGTGTGTGTGTGTGTGTGTGTGAATATTACAAGATACGTCTGGCTAGCAATCTGGTCTTCAGCTTTGAAATGAACCAACATTAACTTCACCAATCGTGGGCAGTGAGAAAGTTTTCCAGTTGAAAGATCCGCCATTGAGTTTGATACAGCGCGCTAGATTGTTTCAGCCAATCGGAGCACAGATGAATCTATTAACTAACTAACACCCGACTGCTCCAGAGCTTATATACAGCACACATTGTACAATATCATTTTTGTTTGTTCCGCCATGTCATTAGCACTAATGCATCCCAATTCTGCATGACGCCAACATCCTGCTTTCCGCTGATTACAAGTGGCTTGCTATTATAATCCGGCTTTGAGATAACGGCTTTTGCAGGCAGCCGAGGGAACGGCATAAAAGCTGACGAGGCAATTAATCCGATCAGCTGTTGAACTAGATTTGTCCTTTTGCAACCAAAAAGAACGAAGCATTACATATTTGTGATTTTTTTTGTTGTTGTTGCTGTTGCGTGGGGTTGAAATGCACTTGAATATACAGCAAATACCCCAGCTGATGACGTCTGGATTGTAGTGCTGGAGTATATAAGAAATAGCATATGTAAGAAATATCTCATCAGCAGGAAATTCCACAAAGAACACATGCAGTATTCCTGACATCCACTGGGAGCGATGCAGATGTGCTTAGATATTATCTAAGAGCTCCACAGCGGTGCTAGGGATGCAGTGACTGAAACAGAAGATCATGTTTAATCGGAATACAAACATGAATACATTGCTGATATTTCATTGCTGTACCAAGTTACAAAGTGAACCATTATTTTTTTTATGTCTGACTACAAAACATAGCTATTGTTTTTCAGCCTTTCCCTTTCAATATTAAACCAGGGAACAATCACTTGATTGTCCTCCTACATGTGTCCAAATCTATCAATAACGTCCCGGATAAAAAAAGCCACAATAATCGTAGTGCCTTGGGATTCGTTGGTGATTATCTGTACAGTAGCTGTTTTGTTTTGGGGAGAATTTAATGGTGTTTTTAATCTGCTTATGAATCAGACGTCAGCGCTGGAGATCTGGAAATGATGTCAAAACTATACTGTGCTGCATTATATATCATCTGCAATGTATAACAGCGTTTTAACTATCCAATATTTCACTCTTATTTCTCTAAGTGAAAAACAGAAACATATTTTCCAAGCGTAAGGCATGGAAACTGAGGACTTTCTTTAATGCAGTACCATATAGCACGTTTTAAGATAATGTGTTTCTTTCAAAACTGCACATTTCAGAGATGGACCCCTGTGACACTGTGCCCCTAGTGGATGGAAGAAATACATGCACCAGGGGTAGACTGGCTCCAGTGGGACCGGGTAATGCAGGGGTAAGTGAGCCCTTCCATTCCTGGTCTTTGTTCCAACCCTGTTCTAAATTGTTTAGTTGAACCCATTAGCCCTCCAGCCAGACCCTGAAGCAGTGGGATGGCCCTCCAGGACTGCGATTAACCCAGGGCTGTCCAATGTGTACACAGTGATTCTGAACAACAAGAATAATACATAAGTCACCTATGATAGTTCAGACCGGTACCTACAGAAGAGGAACCAAGGTGTTACGTTTCCTCTTTCCACCCCCCACCCCCCATGGTTATCAGAATCTCGATTTGAGAAACCCCTGTTCAGAAGAATTACTGACTCGAGCTAAATTGCAGAAGCACATACCCTCTGCATCAGCTACAATTACAGTGAGAACAACAGCCCCTCTTCAGAGTTCCAGCAGCGTTGCTTATAAACAGCAAGATGCTGCAGTAAAAAAATGATCCCGACTTGCTACTGCAACATTTGATATGTCTATTTCTACATGTTAACTTTAATATTAACTTGAGAGCGGATGTTGGCAAGCTAGCGGCCTCTGGAGGACAAAGGGCAGTCCTGCAGCTGTGAGTCTGAGCTCACCACACCAGTAGGGGTCACTGTAGAGTGATGAGAAGTCCCTTTTTCTCCCTAACCCGCAGGAGACAAAATCTTCTTTCCCTTGTATCTTTTTTTTTTATATTTGCAAGCGTTCTAAAGAATTCTGAGAGCTGAGATCCAGAACAGAACTGTCCTAGTTCATACAAAACAAATTACAAATCAACACAATATCTGAGCAACAGCACACAGAGCTACTAACAACAATTACTAAGAAAGCTCGTGGCTTTTTAAAATGACAGTATTTTTATCTTCTAAAATGCTCTTTTTAAAAAAAACAGTATTGAAGTCTTTTCATTCCACAGGACTTGTATAGTAAATTATTTTTATAAACAGATTTGAATTTGAAAAGCCTGAATTACTGACCAGTTCACTAATATGGTTTCTTTCAGTCTCTCGACACAAACAGCACTGTGTAATGGAGCAACTTTTCATGTCTTGACCGCGGCTGCTTATCGTCATGGTAACAGTCTCTGCACTTCCTGTTCTGGTGCCCTCAGACTTCCTGCTAATGGTGTTTTGGTAAATTGCTATCACTGGATCAGCACAGTTCTGTCAGAGACACTCAACAGTCACTTTAGGTGTTATTTAAAAACCTCAAGTGCTTGAAAAGTAAATAATGAAATCGTTAAAGAAGGTAATATCAGTCCGTGTACAGTAATCTTCTAATTGCCTGTTACTGTAATTGCTTCATAAACAAACCTGTAGCCCACCCCATAACAGCATGCCTGGCAATATCTTGGAGGCTGTGTGGTCCAGTGGTTAAAAAAGGGCTTGTAACCAGGAGGTCCCCGGTTCAAATCCTGGCTCACTCCCTGACTCACTGTGTGACCCTGAGCAAGTCACTTAACCTCCTTGTGCTCCGTCTTTCGGGTGAGACGTTGTTGTAAGTGACTCTGCAGCTGATGCACAGTTCACACACCCTAGTCTCTGTAAGTCGCCTTGGATAAAGGCGTCTGCTAAAATAAATAATGACTGTGTGACTCCCTCTGCACACCATGCAAACCTGCACTCCCCTGACTGTGCGACTCCCTCTGCACATCACACAAACCTGCACTCCCCTGACTGTGTGACTCCCTCTGCACACCATGCAAACCTGCACTCCCCTGACTGTGCGACTCCCTCTGCACACCACACAAACCTGCACTCCCCTGACTGTGTGACTCCCTCTGCACACCATGCAAACCTGCACTCCCCTGACTGTGTGACTCCCTCTGCACACCATGCAAACCTGCGCTCCCCTGACTGTGTGACTCCCTCTGCACACCACGCGGTCGTGCCTTCACCAGGTGATCCAGATTGAATGAATTATTTCAGTAGCCAGAATCCCTTTGAGGACAGTGAATGGAACAATCTGAACCATGTTATCGCAGCTCTGAATAAATCACAATAACATATCAAGCCTTTGTCTGAACCCTTTTTATCTCCGGTTCATTAATTCATTTTGAATTTCCTACTTAAGGCAGGACAATAGACTTCCAAAGTGAAGCAGAACAGCTCCTCTGGGATCGTTTCCTAGGTGACCACACGACAGATCCCACTACACCGCCTGTCTTTTATAAACGCATGCAATTTAGAAATCTGCACTGCAAGATTAAAATCAGCTTTTTACAAATTGTATTGAAGTATAAGCATGGCCATTTCAAGGCTTGAAACTCCAGCGAGACAGAACAGGATTTTGAAGTTGCCTTCAGTTTAAGGGCAACTTAAAAACCCTGTCCCACCCCAAAGTCTTCCGGAGCTATGGGGCCAGGTGGCAACCCTATGAGCCAGTCACAAGATGATAATCTGGCTGGAGAGTGCAGTGGATTGGAGAGGAAAAGTGTGTTTTAGAAATAAATCCCTGTATTTCTATACAACCCCACAGGTCCCTGTGGGGCTGTTCGATATTGTGTGTTATAAGAAGTTTGATGTCCTGTAGCTGTATTAGGGCTGCGTTTTCTTGGTTGCTTGGCGTAAATAGCCAGGTTTCAGTTGAGAACAATAAGCCACTTTTTTTTCACCTGCATACCTGGTGTGTCTGCTAGCTGTGATTAAAGGTGTGTTTCACACTCCGAGCGCTATATGCCACACCTGCAATGACAGGGCATTAGACCCAACAAATGGAGCTCCTCTTCCTTAAAAAGCTGACATGAACATCCTGTCTGACAGCTTTCATTTGCTTTTTAATCGAACCTAAAAATAATCTATACATATTTTTTTTTACAGGAGCAGTCTTTTAAAACTGGGAAAGCCTCATTCTAGTCGACTCCAAAATTCAATTTGAATAAAACTAGTAATAAAACCACCCAGAAGTGTGTTTGAAGAAACTGAAACCCTTCTGAAAATGTTGATGTTGATTGTGTACAGAGGCAGCGATTCCTACCTTGCTGGGGTTTCTAACAGTTGAGTAAGTGGTGGTAGTGGTGATTACCTCTGTGTTTAAGTGTGTACCTTTTTATTTTGCATTCGTCATCTTTTCCTAACTGTATTTCAATTTCAGGTGAAACCATTTACGTGGGATCAGGTGTGATTCTGTTACTTGTTACACAAGAACTCTATAGCGCTGGGGCTGAACACTGAGACATGTTAAATACATATTGGAAAGCTACAATAAGATAGTGAGATACACGCTTAGAAATAAACCAAAAAGACATTTACATTATACAGAAAGAAACACACTGTAATAACAAATAGTTTCTAAGTTGTTGTTTTTTTAAACTACAAGGGTTTGTGGAGCACTTAAACCTCAACACGCATTTAAATATTCATTACTGTCGATTTTAATCCAAGTATCGAAATTTAAATAATAATTGCGCACACTGTGTCTGGAGAAAAAAAAAACAGATAAACTTTGCCCACTTACTCTGCGTATCCTGAACGCCACAGCAGTTTCCGATCTGCCCCGGAGGTTAAAATCGGTCTCCTGGTGTGATCAACTGAGTACTGCAGGTCTTCAGGTGTAAGCTGCAAAAACTCAGGTCGGGAGTACGGAAATTTCAAAGGTAACGCTTCTGCTTCGTGGCCGTGTGCGGCTCCAGGACCGTGATGATGGCTGTTCGCCCGGACCCCCCCGACGAAAGTCGACATTGCGTTTTTAACTTTGCTGATCATCGTGTGTCTGCAGCCAGCAAGCAGGTACAGCACGTTAACTCAAATCAACACTTTCACATTTACCAACGGAGGTCAGAGCTCTTGCAATTGAGGAAGCGCGGTCTGTCTGTGTAAATACTGACCTCATATGACGCGTGGTAAAGTGCGTGTCTCTCTCTCTCTCTCTCTCTCTCTCTCTCTCCTGTATTATTTCAAAGCCATGCATTTCAAAGCAACGGATACAGTTTATACAAATGCCACAGACAGTACGATTCTAAATCTGGAAGTATTTAAGGTCTAAACTGTTTTAAGCTTATGGTGTAAACTGTTAAGAACTGCTGTAACATTTTTGCTACTTCGTCAGAATTTGCTACCGGTAGCAAAATCTGACATGTATAAGCATCAAATTTTGCTACCTTGCCAAAATCTGCTACATGTACCAAAATTTAATCTGTACCTATAACTAAAATAATGTAATATAATTAACTTATTTTTAGACTAATATCAACAACATGACAAATAATTATAATGATAATAATAATAATAATAATAATAATAATAATAATAATAATAATAATAAGTATGCTAGTTTTGCAAAACAATTTTACAAATTTGTACTTGAGGTTGCTTATAGTTTGGAGAACACGCTGCGCTTCAATGTAAACACATTTTTATTTTTTATTTTTAAAAGATGTAACTCCCTCTCTAGTGCACTAACGTTCTATAACAGCAGCTGTCTGTATTCAACATACAACGAATTAGTTACATGTGGAATTAAAAGTAAGTTTACAGAACACGTATTTCATATCCAAAGACAGGGATGTGTTTTTGAAGGCCATCCTCGGTCTGCAAGGAAAAAAAACATCTGGCATGCGCAGTGCAAGGGGAAAATAGTCTGAGCATGCTTAGTACGCCCAGACTATAATAATAATTAACTATTTATTACATAGTTAATGATGTAACAAATAGTTGGAGGGTGTGTGGTCCAGTGGTTAAAGAAAAGGGCTTGTAACCAGGAGGACCCCGGTGCAAATCCCACCTTAGCCACTGACTCATTGTGTGACCCTGAGCAAGTCACTTCACCTCCTTGTGCTCCGTCTTTCGGGTGAGACGTATTTGTAAGTGACTCTGCAGCTGATGCATAGTTCACACACCCTAGTCTCTGTAAGTCGCCTTGGATAAAGGTGTTTGCTAAATAAACAAATAATATATAGGGAAGTTGGCTGTTTTAAGCAAAAAGTTATACATAAAGAAACATTTCAAATGGTTTTCTCTAGACTATCCACCGCTAGCACAGAGACTGCTTTCTTTGCTGGATGCATCAGTAGTGACTTTTTGTGAGTTCAGCATAAGTAGAACTCTACTCATAACAAGCGTTTGTTTAAAAGCTCGCCGCTGCCATCTAGCCTTTGATTTATGTATTACAGAAACTTGTCTCGAATGGCCCCCGATTACTATACGTATATTTACAAACGCTCTTTGCTTAGATCTTCTGCTGTTAATAATATCTCTTAAACGTAGATTTGACAACGAGTCTGAACAACAGAGTGTGTCATTATCACGGGTGGGAATAAGACTCCTATTGGACAACAGCTTGACCCATTCCAGGTTTTACTACGAGGTAAACGAGCCTCAGTCTATAGGTAACAAGCTCTTTGGTCTAGAGGCTCATAGTAAAACCAGGGATGGTGCAAACTGCTATGCAATGGGAGTCTGCATATTAATGAGAGACTTCAGCTCCTGTTATGAAGATGTTTGGTTACACTTACCCGCTGCATGAAGTGTTTATGTGTGTGTTTCTGTAAGATATATGACTTGGATAACACATACACTTAAGACCGATAGCCTACCAAGGACTATTCTCTAATTGCATTCAAACAGCAGTGAATAAATCAAAGGAGAAGCGTCCTTTAATGCCGGTAAATAGCCGAGTCTGTTTCCAAAGCGCGTTATTATGAGTCTATTCTGTCTTTGTCAGAATCTGCCAGGATTGTTCAGAGAAAGCAATCCGTCTACTTTTTTAACGTTATTGCTTGAGGGTTTATTAATATGTATGGCTGGTTATTAGTTTGCGTGCTTCTCTTTCAGTTCGGCATGAATCATTCATTCCCCTAGAATCCGCACAGAGACAAGAGGAGCTCCCGACTTGCGTCAGGCAACGTGTATCAATTTAATATGAAGCGGAGATGAGAGGCACGGATCTCTGCTGTCTCCTCGATGTGCGCACGATGAAACTGAAGTGAAAGCTTTATTGAAGAACACAAGGCAGGCCGGCTTTGACTTACAGTGTCACAAGCTCTGCTCTGGGGGTCTCCGATTAAAGTCCCTGCGGTTAGTCAACCTAAACGTTCTGTAGAATGAAGCCTGGGTACCCTCCAACAGACCCTCTCCCAATAACATTATGCAGAAGCAGCTGTACTGTAGGTTTGCTACCACTAGATGGTGCCAAAGTACAAGGAGAATGATTACAACAAGCAGTTTTATTTTCCTGGTTTCAGCACCTGACACTCCTATATTTAAAAGAAGTAATTATTATTTGCAGAAATTTTAGCCGATCAAGACAGGCCTACAGACTTATACAGCTTATTGTGAAAGCCACAGAGCTACACTAAGCAAATCACAGAAACCTTCAATGCTTGCATACGTGATCATATGTTATGACTCATAACCACTATTAAGACAATTCTACACCAGTCAGTGCATGTCAGTGTGGTAGCACTAAGGCCAAGAGACTGACATAGTGAGACTGCTAGAAAATATTGATCAGTACAGCTCTGTGAAAGGGGTTCACAGCTATGTTATTAAAGAACAAAGTGTAGACGGCTACATTATAACACCTCTGATTGGCAGTATCTAAAACAGGTTATTTGTGAGTGAGAGAAAGGGGTCCAGTTTAGCAGGAGAGATCAGACCGCACTCTTGAGACTGTAGGAGCTGTTACCACTGGAGTGGCACTGAAACATAATAGACCACCTGGCTCCAAGACTGACATGCTGAAACTATGAAATTCCATTGCCACACGAGGCTGTATCTTACTCACACTGCAGTCAAAGAAAGTCATGGTCTTCTTTTGGATGACTGATAATGCTACTTGGATGGGTAAAACAGTTGTAGGCTTGCACACTCCTGATTTTCCATTAGCGATGCGGGTAGTTGCACAGTAGGATTCACACTGCGTTTTTTCAATCCATTAATTTCCTGCGTCGAGGTGGAATACCAGAAAGCCATGTTTCCTACCCCTAGCGCTCGCTTCACAGCTGAAAGAAATGCAAAGAAGCGATCTCCTCCATTACAGCAGCCCCGTGGTGTGCTAATTAAATCTAATTGAAGCATATTTAAAGGTACTGAGGTAACAAAGCATTGTTTGAATTTTTATCAACTTTTTTGGGGGGGTTTTGTTTTGTCTTCAGATGCAGACAGAAAGAGTTTAACGAGCAGCCCACCCCCCCCCATCATATTATCTATTTAGCACCAAATGGATGAAATAGTTGAATATGTCCCGTTCAGTGGTACGACCACCCGTTTAATAAGGCCACCCATGACTGGTCCCAATGAGTTTCACTGTATCGGTTTGTCTCAGTCATGCATCAGCTCCAGTACGGTCTGAACCTCAGACAAAATCCCTTCACCCAAATCCTTTCAGAAAAATATATTCTATACCAGTGACAAGCGAAACCAAGCGCTTATCTGCAATCTTTGTCAGTGAAATAAATTCAGGCAGATTTAAAGGTAAATGTTAATAACTCACTATTGATCCAACAGAACCACACACAATGCTTGTGAACAACATGAATATAGCAAGTAATTCAAAGGCATTTGCGTACCTTTAGTAGTTCCATGTCTTTCATGCATTCACAAATCTCGCCAAAATATATTTCCAGTACAGTACTTTTCCTTTTCCTAGGCAGACACATTCACAACAAACAGATGGCAATCCATGACTAGGCATCCAGGCATTAACCTGGTTTTAAAATCAGTTGCAAAGCACACAGTTATTCATGGCGCCTGTCTCTTGTGTTAGAACACATTGAAATAATCTTCTTAGGCGTTGGGTATTACAAGTATTCATCTTGCCTGCGGGGTTTACCAATGCAAATGCAATGCTTATTTTAAATGAGATTTTTGTTTTGTGTTTTATCACATGGCACAATCGAATATAACATGTGGGAGAGTGGTTTGAAACGTCACTCCCAATGAAAGCGCTTTGTAAATCATTCCTTTAAACTTCTAGCCAGAGACCCGTGATGGTGTCAGACAATCGATGATCTTTCAGAGAGATGGCAATCGAATGTTCACCCTGTGTCCCTAAAGCGATGTGCCAAAACCATGCAAGCAAGTCACAACGCTGGGATAACTGTCAACTGCTATTATTCTCTAAAAAAAAAGTTGTTTTTAAAATCATTGACAGAAATAAAAACACACAAGGGAAAGTTTAGCAGGTCAAGTTGTAAAATCTTCAACATTACATATCAAATAGCAATAGTGTGCCAGCAAGGGACCAAGCTGGACGGACCAAATGGCCTTTTCTCCTTACAAATGAGAATAGAAAAGCATTGCTGATCAATAACTGCCTGTTCTTTATCTACCCCACAATCCAGGAGGCGCTTATCTTATTCATTTTAAATTCCGATGGTTGAAAAGCTCATTGGAAGGTGGTGGGGTGTGGATCTCCCCAGACATCTCCTCCCAGCTGAGAGTAAGGCTTTTAAGACTTTTCTGTGTGTCTCCCCTCCATGCTGTGCCATCAATACGTGTGTCTGACCTCCTTTACAGAGCCAAGTTGTGCTCAACACAGTCCCCATAGAGAAGAATGCAAAGGCTCTCAGCTGCACTAGAAATTGATTTTTTTTTTTCCCATCTAAAAATATCAGGGAAAAGGCCATTAAAACACTGGCTCTGCCAACAGCGAAAGCTAATGCACTTGCAAGGCCTGCAAGTGCTGGGCTCAGGAAGATCCGATGAGTACAAGGAGTGCTACCACTAAACTGTGAAGGAGCCTCAATGATGCATCACATGCGTATTAGATGCTGTCACTGTTCAATAATTCAACACACAAAACCAGATGACCGTTAAATGAAAAGCAAATCCATTAACAGCACCTTTGCTGAACACACGACTGCTTTCAGTTTTACAAAAAAAAGGTACATTGTGGCTTTGGAGAAAGTCCAGCAAAGAACAGCCAGGGCTAAACAGGAGCTGAACCAATGTAGTCCAGAATAAGGAAGACAGCGTTTAAAGGTTTTTAAAAAGGAGATCACAAATGACCCCTGCGGTTATTAAAAGCACAGCTGCCAAGACCAGAAGACACAATGCTATAAACCCTTACAGAAGTTCCCCATAGTGGAAATAACGCATGGTGAAAGCATTGTAAAGCATTGGTAAGCATTGTAAAGACCAGAGAGGTCATGCATATTAATAAAAACGGCACACCATTGTAAACTATGGTAAACGCATTGCCCTGGGAAAAGCATGGGAAAACTGTAAAAGATACCGGGGTGAACTTTTATATATGGGAGGGTTACCAAGCCCCGTTGTTGCTGTAGTGGGATCTTTTAAGTGTTGACTGGACCAGGCTCTGGAGTAGATCAGCTACTAGGACAAGCAGTCGTTCTTGTATTTTTTGCATTAAAGAAGGGCAAGTGAATAATTAGATCACTAGGCGACCTAGCCCCAGTAGTGCTATTGCAATTTTTTTTTTTTATAAACGGCACCACGTTGAAAGGATAACGACAGAAAAATGGCAAGCTAATAAAATGCCATGATCCACCCTGCAAAAACATCGCTGAAGTGCTTTTAGGCGATAGCAAGTGGAGCCGAGAGCCTAAGTGCGGGAATTAAATGGACTGAAGCCATTAGTAATTATCAGAGAGCAACAGCTTTAAACAAATGCACTGCCGCTGGAAAGAACATCATCACAACACTGCCACTTACATATTTTGCCAGCTGTATTAATGTTTGTATATCCTTCTCATCAGCATTAAAATATTTAATCTAAGCTCTCACTGTGTGGTATTAATTATGACTCAGCCAGCAGATTCAAAGATGAATACATTGATGTTGCTGAACAACCCTGGAGAGATTGACACATGCTGTCGACATTAATGCTATAAACGATAAAAACTGTACGCACTGCTGCTGGCATCATTTTTACAGTAAGATGAAGGTAAATGGATAATACTCCTTCAATGACCTCAAATGACCGCTCTTCAATAGTGACCCGATTGAAACAAAACATATCATGCATTATATTAGTACATTTAGTTCAATGGCGTTAATAATTAACAGTGAGGGTAAGTTATAACCCATAGAAAGCCGTGATATTGATCCCACGCATTTAATTGATCACAGGGACCTGCTGCCTCCGCTTATTGGTTGGTTGTTTTGGTTGGGTGGAAGGGTAATCCCCTAATATCCCACACTATCGCTATGCAGGACGCGTCCACAGACCACACTCGGCCACATGCTTCTTGATGTGTATAGAATTAATCGATGTGGGATGCGTCACATACAGTATGCATGGCAAATAACAGGTTTTTATACTGAGCTGTGGCCGCTAGGTGGTGCTAGGCCACTGCAGGATTATCCTCTCTTTCTCTCTCTCTCTCTCTCTCTCTCTCTCTCTCTCTCTCTCTCTCTCTCTCATGAGGACTTCGAGATGTTGAATGTGAATTGTGAACAAACCCGGTTTGATAAGCATCTTCGTGGTTCTTCAAACCCCAGCATCTGTTTCTAACCGCAGAACTGACGCCGCCAGAAAACACCGTCTTCATCAGTACACTAGTCCTCAACGGTTGTTTTGGGGGAAAAGACCATCCCAGGACAGAGGGGGGGCAGTTTAAGCTAGCACTGCATAGTATTTGGTGAGCTTTTTTTTTTTTAACCCGTATTTCTTAAAATGAAGTCTTGATAAAAAAAAAAAGCAATTGCAACAGTGTTAAAACAACGTGTGGAACTTTGTAAGGGAAGCACCGGCGTACTTAAGGCGGAGTTGGACTTTGCATTTCAGGATAACCACAATGCAACTTCTTCAGCTGCAACGAGAGTGATGCGGAGCGTTTCCGAGCAGGCATTGTTTCATATTTATGCTTTTTTTCTGATGGTGGAAAACAAAAGGAAAAAATTGTCGGTGGATTAAAAGAAACCTACACACGGCAACAACAACAGGTATGTGTCCGACGACTTGTTTGAGAACAGCAGGTAGCCAGACTGACTACAAACGCAGCTCTCCGGCAAAACATATTCTTGACTTGGGCTGGACACAGGAGGCTCTTTCTCCAGTAGTTCTGTACAGCACATTTTGCGATACCCATTTTATTGTCGTTCATTATATTTTATTAAAATGCACACAATTACTGTACAACGAACAAGCTGTATAAGGCGATACCAAATGCAATATTTATTGCAATAGATCCGACCTGTGCATTTCATATATATATATATATATATATATATATATATATATATATATATATATATATATATATATATATATATATATATATATATATATATATATATATATATATATATATATATATATGCATCTGTACAGTCATCATTCAGCATGAAAATATTTTTAAACGTTTGCTTTTTTTATTTTTTTTATTTTAAACAGACCAGAATGGTTTAAGCGAGGTTTGATTGTGCTTACATGAGTTTACAGCCGAGGATAATTGGATTACGCGTGATTAATAATAGTCTCAGCTCAGCTCAAGCATTGCAGCTGTTCTTTTATCTGCATGGAAATGTATTCATGTAATATTTGCATGAAATATTAGAGAACATTTAATTCCATTAGTCACCCGGTGAGAAATTGCTTGCGGTGGGTTTGGAAACTTCCTTGACTGGGTTTAAAACTATCCCGGGTCTCAGAAACAGATACGCGGGTGGATTTCAAACAAGGTCGATTAAACTGTGTACCGATCATGACAAGAAGTGCGAAAGCAGTTTGCTTTTTAAAATACCAGCGCACAGTACGCGTTTCATACAGAAATTACACCTGTCACTTCAGGTTCAAACAGAATAATTAATTCTGACAAGTATTTATGCAACATACAGAGAGGGACCAGAACAGACCAATTGAGCGGTGACACTTTAAATACAGAAGCTTTTAAAGATGCACGTTTAATTCTTTGCATGTTTAAAATATCCAATATTATATTATTGTATTACTTATAAAAACGTTATTTCAATACAAAAATAAACGGCGTATATATATATATATTATTGTTTTATTATTTTGGTATCTCTATCGATCGATATATCAATAAATGTGAGTAGTTGTGCTTCCCGCACGATTTCAATTAGGAGACTAATGCGATTCATTCAAGGTAAATATCTGAAAGTTGATCAACAGGGAGCAGTGAACTCAACCATCACCACGTTGTAACCCGGAGAACACAACAGCAGCAGCTCCTAATTTAATTGCAGCGCAGACCGCTTGGTAGCGTGAATCCTAATCTTGTTATTTTAATGCTCTCTTCATGATAAAGTGAGTGGCTATAGAACTTCTTTAAATTTGCTGACACGGGCTCGAATGGTTAACAGTAGCCTCCGGCTGCTTTAATGTTACGTTATTGTAACAGATAGTTTTCTGAAGTACTTTTTTATTTCCTGCACCTACCTGCTAAAAGCAATACAAACTGGCACCACACAACAATCCACTATCACTTTATATCACACTAAAGTTATGTTTTCACACGCAGACGTGTCAGGGTCATACATTGAAACAGCACAGTGTTTTACAATAGCATTCTCCACACTAGAGACCTGCATAAACCTGCTTGCAGAGGGAGGGGAGGGCAGTCACTGGAACAGCACAGTGCTTTACAATAGCATTCTCCACACTAGAGACCTGCATGAACCTGCTTGCAGAGGGAGGGGAGAGCAGTCACTGGAACAGCACAGTGCTTTACAATAGCATTCTCCACACTAGAGACCTGCATGAACCTGCTTGCAGAGGGAGGGGAGGGCAGTCACTGGAACAGCACAGTGCTTTACAATAGCATTCTCCACACTAGAGACCTGCGTGAGCCTGCTTGCAGAGGGAGGGGAGAGCAGTCACTGGAACAGCATATTGAGACCCAGCTCAGGACTGAATGCAAGGGGTGTTCAGGTCAGGTTTGAGAGGCTCCTGCTTGCTGTGAGGGGACTTGCTCTTGGAGAATGAGTGCTTTGCTGTTCATCAATGTGTATTATAATAAAAATCTGTATGCATAACAATAAGATATTGCTGTATTCCATACATCTAAATGCACATGCATATCATGTGGTACAGTTTTAGGTATGCTAGTATTTTTTGGCCCTTTTTTAACACGGACAGTCTTAAAGAAATAGGGAACAGGACAATTGAGTTGGCTGAACAATGAAAAACATATCACTTTTCAAGCTGCTGCTTTGGACAGATGAAGGAATAAGAGACCCATCATGAGGGGGAAAAGACTAGATTTAACCTCTGATTAAATTCACCAAAAACTACATCTCCCAGCATACACATGATGTGGCAGTAAAAATGTCTGTGCCAGTCTCTGCCATGCTTCTCAAACCGTTCACAGTTCTGTCTCAGTGGATGGGTGCAATAGACTTTAAAGCAGCAATTGGCATCCTTATTTCAGAGCAATGCAAAATCCAATTGGGTAGACACGTCCGAAAAAGTGATAGGACGTGTCCACACAGGACGGGTCTTTGCGTAACTCATAGCCATCAACACTTTTAATGTAATTCTTGAGATCTATTAAATAATACATATTTGTTATGTTATCAGAGATATTCAGCAATCGTATTTTGAATGCATATCAGTTTCAGTGTTTTAAGTGGGATCCAGCGGCTTATATTCCCTGATTCACCCCTTATGGTTCTTCAGTAGTGCACTCTTCCTCTAAATCCTATTATCTGTGCTGTCCTTTAATGCAAGTAATGCATTACCTGGCTCTCAACAGCCCTCTGCTAAAGTTCAATTTGATTTCTGATCAGGCAAAGCCGCAGTCAAGTCCCTAAGAAGTACGTATCGCCTTTTGTCACATCATTACACTTGACTGATGAGAAAAGGGTTTTATTTTATTGCTGCATGTGGTCTCGGGGTGTGTCGGCTTAAAGATTGCAAAGCATCCTTTGCAGTAGCAGAGGCAGCCCGCTCTTTGAAGGGCTGAGCTAATGCAAATCACTTTTTAAATATTGCTAATTCCTCTCTGGCGATGAGCTGGAAGATTTGGAATTTATTAATCTCCCTATTCCAACAGCAGCAGCAGCTGCAGCTTGTGGAGAATTACCCTGTGTAATCCACTGTCAATTATACCCTGGCAGGCAGCATCTGTACCATGCATTATGCAGTGGGAGCCGTCAGAGACAGCCAGTTGCTGCTATACTAATGCTAACCTTAACCGTAAACCTTTTCTGATACAGTGTGTACTTACATATATCATGCAAAAATACATTGTAACTCTGCATACTAACATTGTAATTATGTTGTAAGTGCACATGTATTTACTATGTAACTACTATGTAAATACACAGTATTTAGAGACACTTTAATGCAAAGTGCTGCCCACTATTGTAATGTTATTCTACAATCTAAATCTAAAAAAACGTTATTTACCTGAAAGATAAACTTATTTACCTGAAAGATAAACTTATTTACTTGAAAGAGAAACTCGGTACAGGTGTGAAATATCAGTTCTGTACCTCGTGTATTGTTTGTCCTGTTTAGAATCACTTTGTATCCTTTTCTGTTTCAGTCAACACGCTCTGGTGACTGTGCACATGTTTAACATGACCATGTGACTTCAAACGGGCTCTCAAACACAAAGATCACCTGGTACATGCATGACCCTGCTTGCAGAGGGAGGGGAGGGCAGTCATTGAAGTATCCAGTGGCTGTGTGTTACCTGTTTTGTTTGTGTTCACATTCATTGCAAACCTGTTGGGTAAGGAATATGCTTCAGATCATTAAAGTCAGACAGTAATTTTACAAAAACAGACCAGCTGTCTGAAAGGAGCAGAGAAGGTTTTTCTTCCCCGTTCATTAATTGCGGAGGTCGTTCCTGAGTGAGTAAAGGCTGAGAACGTGGCACAGTCTAGATAAAGAACAAAGACATGAAGAAAACCAACTGGAATTAAACACTGTGAGAAATTGAGCTGCCAAGAACAGTACAAAGCTGTCAGGAGCCGAAACGGGCTTTGTGATGGAAATGATAAATATCCAGGCTGCGGACTGAGGGAGAATAGCTAGGGCAGGTTCCTAAACGAACGCTGAGCTGTAGCATTGGCAAAAAAAAACACTGAGTCAAAACATAGCATGCTCATAATTGCACAGGTTAAAAATATCTGTGTCCTTGAGTGGCTCATCCAGTTAAAGTGCTGCCGCTGGGAGCGCAGGATGAGTCACACAGCTTGGACGGCGCCGGTTCACGTCTAGACTGTGCAAAGAGGCTGAGCTTTGGGGTCTCCGAAGGGGGCGTCACATTGGCTCTGACGCTCCTGGGGTGGGGTATGAGAAACCGGCAGGGACTCGTTCTCCTCATCGCGCAACAGCGAACCCTGCTGGCCAGACACCGAGCACATTCAGAGTGGATAAGAAGCAGGGCTGATCTCTGTTCTCCTGGATCAGTAGCCCCGCCCACCTCTGCTCTGGATTGCTCAGAGTAAAAGCGAGTCTGGCTTTAGGCTTGTGAGATCGGAGGACGCTCACACACCCTCAGAACGTCCGTGCTGTGCGGGGACCCGCTGCGGTGAGGAGAAAAAACATAATTGGACATTCCAAATAAATAAATAATAATTTCACTCAGCCAGACAGACAGACGGACATGATCAGCTCATGAGGGTCTTGATTTTTTAACAAGGACACTAAAGAGGCAGCTAACCTCAGTTATTCATCATAGTTTACTCCTCGGCTCACTGTGCTACGTTAGAAACCAGACCTTGTTGGCTGTCCAGATTGTGTGCATTTCACAGAAGTCGTTTCGGCTGTAAGCTTCCTCCCCATTTTGCACTCGGCCATGCTTCTGATGCTTTGTAACTGTTTGCAATGCTTCTTAAACACACACAATATAAGATGATTTCCAGGTTTATATATATTGTTGTATATATTGTTATTTAAGACGACTGAGAGCGACAGGGTCTTAAAACTCCAGATTATACTGAAAGCAAAAACTCCAAAGAGCCCTGAAAACAGATTTGACATGCTTGTCACTGCAGAGGTGCAGTAACTTCAGAAATCTGTGTCTTTACTGTAGAATACAAAAAGCTTTAATATCACAGGGCAGATATGTAATGCATAGTGCCTGAACTAAGCAATACCTAACTCATCTAAAACAGGAGCTGTGCCTCCAGGTGGCATTTAATATTTACTATGGTAAGGTGAAAGATGATTTGAATAAATTGGGAAAGGCTGATCTGGCAAGTAGGAGTCTCCAGGCAAGCTGAAAACCAGGGAAAGGCAGAATTAGAGAAAAAAACTCGACACTGGATCAACCCAGAACCACCAAGAACAATTTTAGAATTGCAGTGGGATAAATGGGCTTCAGCTATGTCTGTAAAAGGTGATGTATTTTATTTTGGTTCCGACAGCTTTAAGCCATCCTTGCAATTTTAAAGCCTGGTAATTAATAAAATCTCCACATAGCCGTCGGCTGTTCTCATAACATTTCACCTACTTTACCTTATCAGCAGTCATGCCATATTCGAATTCCTCATTACCAGTACAGGGATTGCATTATAAAACTTCTGCAAACATGAATAAAATACTAATTCAATATAAGCAGGGGGCCGGGTCACTGGTTCAATGCAGCGGAACGCTTGCTAAGATGGGAATTTTTCTATTAATTAAATTAGTACTCCCAAACCTAATGAAGCGTCCGCAGGAGGCCTTGGCAAGTGTTAGCCTTGTTCCATTGTTAATAACTAAAGGGAAGTTAGAAGAAGAGTCAGAGAACAGTGTTCAGTGTGCGGCGGCGCGTGAGGAGCCTTCAGGTAGTCTGCTGGTTTCACGTAGTGATGCAGAAAGCTTGCTGCAGAACGTCTTCTGTTAGCTGGGAGGAAAGTTTCAAAACATCTCAATCTTCTCTAACTTGTCAAGTCCTTTGTGCTTCATCGCCTCATTTGAGAACGACACACTTATGCACTGTGGTTTTCGGTAAATGACTAATTACTGTGTATTTACATAGTTCGGAAAAAGACACCTGTACTTAACACGTTTTCTTTTTGCACAATATATGTACACAATTGTATCAGGAAAGGGTTAGGATTATATCATGCAAACACATCTACACATTGATTGCATTGTAACTATGCATAATAACATTGTAATTATGTGTAAGGAAAGATGCATTTATGTAAATACACAGTAATTAGAGACACTTGATGGGAAGTGTTTTAAATGATACGCAGCATGCTTAGCAATAGAATTAATTTGCTTCGCAGTACGTCACAATAATAATAATAAAAAAGATTAATTCCATAACATAAAAATAACCATGTGGGTGGTACAAAACGAGTCACTTCCACAATATTTCACATTTCCACAGAGCTGTTATCAGCATGCATTTGTGATTGGGATTAGATATCAGTTTGGTGTCCTGGGTTTAGTGTGTTCAACACCAGAGCAGCAGAAGGCTCTTACGCGTAGATATGCTGGACGTCTCCCAATCACTGTTCTAAAAAGAGATGCGGATTAGTGAAGCCCAGTCACTTCCAGTCGTTTAGACTGCCCTCACTTACCTATTGTAAACCCTCTCTAAGCACTGGGATTTTAAAAATCAGCTCTGGTATGCAACACCAAGTGATACCCCCGATGAAATAAAATATATATTTTAGCTACAGATTCTTTTTTTAATTTAGTAGTCACCAATTGATTTTTCTCCCAGTTTGAAATAGCCAATTGTATTATTTTCTATTTAGTTTGAGGCTTTTTTTTTAAGTTCTGTTTTATTTTCAGAGCATGCCATCAGGAAAATAAAAAGGAGGCAAGAATTAAACGCCACGACAGAACACGACTTGAAAATTGATGCAGGGAAACAGACTGGAGTTTTTTAACAACAGACTGGAGATTATAATAATGCTGCTGTCAATATGAAAGTATATCAGAATTCAGTACTGTGAAATGCTTGCGCTGTTATTTCTGCTATATATTGATCATTGTTTAATTGCTTTTTTTAAATTTAAAAGTCAGCCAATGCCCCTATAAAAGTATCCCAGAGTAAAAGCATAGCACAGCATAATAAAGCAAAACCACGGGAAAAGCATATACTGGAGTATAAAACATATTGGCGAAACATAATCTAAAGTGCCTGTTACGAAAGTAAACTGTCTTGAAATTGAACCGATATCACTCAAACATTACAGAGTATAACAGACCCCAGTGACTGGAGCTGAGGTGGCTGTCGCTTCATTCGAAAGCACAGAAGTGCACTGCAGATTGCCACTAATTGAGCAGTTGCATGCCTATCAGACCCCAGAGAGCCCGGACTGAGGCAGACAAGCACTCACACCAAGCCTGTTTGTGCTTAAGCCTCTGATTAAGTGATGCCGCAGTTTGAATCCGCAGCGAAAAACAAATAAACCCATGTCTTGTTTGAAGGTGACCTTCAAACGGCGAGTAATGTACCGTTGCTTCATTGTAAGCAGTGCATTATTTAATCTCGGTAATGGATTCAAAACCTGTCCTGGAATCCACCATTCTGGTCTTACCCAAGACTAAGGTGCAGCTTTAAAGGTGTTGTGAATTGATCAGGGCAGTTCCATGTCTCTACAAGCAAAGCTGTACTCTGTTGCTCTCAGCATTGCTGTTCCTTTAATACCAGGCCCTGTTTCCCATAGTAAAATTATGAGTACTGAAGCATAGTGCAAGCATGGTAAAGCAGAGGTATGCATTATAAAGCACAGAGATGTATGGTACAGCATAAGGATGGCCCGTTAGCGCTTGTTGGGTTTCTAGTACCTGATTGATCTCAAAACTTTGTCAAGTCGGGTCTTAAAGGATCCCAGCGACTCCGCATCAACCACGTGACTAGGTCACCCATTCCGTCTGTGTAAAAAGTGCCTCCTACCCTTTGTCCTCAGTCTGTCTCCACTTCATTTCCAGCTGTGTCCTCTGGTCCCGGTTTCTGTGCTGCTCGATAGCTAGGGTTTGTCGACTCCTTTTGAGAAAGACTTCAGTCAAGTCCCCGCTAATAACTTCTCTGTGGTGGCATAGATGTTACAGCACTTGTTCATTTTGTAGATGAAAGATACCAAGCCAGCGGCAAAGTTGGCATCTTACTGTGCCCGTGGCACCCCATGTGGTCACGTGGCTGAACAGCATCTGTATCAAAGTGTTGCTAGAATGCGGCCAGTTAATATCTCACCAGTACAGCAATACAAAATCATTTCATGAGTGTTGTTTTAATGCAATCAGAATACACACATGCTTCACAGAACACTTTCATTTAATGAAAATAATTGAGATTAGGAACCGTATATACATTCCTCAGTACTGGGTCACAGGTTTTTATTGCATATTACTTTTTCAAGTTTCTGTATGCTCTACGGTTTCAATTAACACAGTCTGACAAATACTACTGAGTTTAAAATGATAAAACTGGGTATTTTCCTTGACATTTTAACCACTAGAATGTAGATCAGTGGAAGAGAGAGAGAGAGAGAGACATGTTTTCTTGTGCTGGCTATCCTTTATGAAGAGAGAAACATTCTGTAAGATTAATGTGATTGCATTAATTCCATGATTATTAGCTGTTCGTTATATTATATAGGTCTCAAAAGTCATTTTTTTTTTAAAATTTGAAAACATGTTATATGATATTACATTTGGTTAAATAAATCTTTGTTTGCAAGCCCTGCTTTCAGTTCGTGTTACACTCGCTTAGTCATCTTGGAGGGTGAACCAGTCCCCGCCCCTTCAATGGCTTTAACCAACCGACAACTTCCCCCTATTGACTGACATCAGCCAGTCACATGACCCTAAAGACACTGCTGAGGTGAAATGACCCAGGAAGTGTAACAGATAGAGAATAAGGCGTGGAAACTGATAACTTTTTTTTTTTTAAAGTAGTATCAAGTTTTGAAATGAAAATACATGTTTGCTGTAACATGTGTTTCTTTCAAAACTGCACATCTGAGACCTATTTATCAAATGGAAGGGCAACGCAGGTCATCAGAATGGGCTTTAAAAAACATCTTGTTATGAGAATAAAGCCAAGACCATTAACAGTAGTAAAAGCACAGCAAAGTCTAGTAAACCACGGTGAAAGTATGGTAAAGCATAGGGAAGCATTGTAAAGAATAGAGAGAACATATACAATAAAGAATTTATTTTATATATTGAAAATATATGGTGCACCATATTTTCATTCGTCTGTAATCCATATAAAATACATATATGGATTACAGAATAAAATATATTTAAAATATATCCCATATATTTTAAATATATAAAAAAGGGGCCAGTTTCTATATATGAAAAATATAAGGATCATACTTTTGTACCATATATACCTGCCCTGCAGCGAGATGCCCTGAGCGAGTTGTTTAGTTCAGGGTACACTGCATTGCTTCTGAGGAGCTGTTCATTGGAGACTCACTAATGCACAGACAGAGAGGGAGTGTAGTCAGATAAGAGCTGATGTCTTATTGTGCTCTCTGCCTGCAAACTTACCAAAACATGGGAGGGACCTTGTCAATAATATATGAGCAGAGTTGTTTTTAAACAAGCAAATGGAAAGAAAGAAAGCCCCAGCTGGTTAGCATTAAATAATTTACACATGTAATCTTTTTTGTCATTCTTATTATGGTAAATCAAATTCGCAACCTGTCCAAAAGAGATTTATTTAACACACAAAAAAAACATCATAAGTATTGCAGGGCTGCACTGTAAAAGTATATATTCATACCTTCATTTAATTTCCTACTGGAATTCAGAAAGACTGCAAGGGCAGTCTAATGCAGTATATTGATGTTATGTTTTAAACATGCAAGAGGAATGAACAGCAAACAACCCACGCTCTGTAGCTGCTGCTATTTAATCAGCTATTCAGTAAACTAAACTTTCGTTCGTGATATCATTTTTCTCTTTTCAAAGTGCCGCGTCGACCCACAAGAAATCACATTGCGTCGAGAAAATGAGACATTGTATCCCACTATAATAATAATAATAATAATAATAATAATAATAATAATAATAATAATAATGTGGTATCATTCCTATTGTAGACCGGGTAAAACGAAGAACAAGTGCTATCAAATGGATGCTATTTGGGGTCCCACTACACCTGTGGGAAGGACTGCTCATTAAAATCTATGACATATATCGAAAGAGGAGATGATTATCTCTTCACACATACCAAGGTATGTATTGAGGAATTTAGTGAGCAATGAACTATCCTCCCCGCTGTTTCACTGGTTACAGAGCTGTGCCCCTCTCTCCCCTCCCTCTCTCCTTCTCCCTGAGTGAATTAAGATAGACAGTCCCATCAGAGCAATGATTCGAGTCTTATTCCAGTCCCAGCACCTCAATCAGTACTTTGATTTTACTGGTCAAGCCCAGCACCTCGGTGGTTTGTCAATGTCTCGTTCTTGAGACTGTTTCTCCAGCGTTGTACCGGATCGATCAAATACGTGGAAATGGGCTGACTCTCAGTATAGCAGAGCTGTTTCTTCAACTAATCGCTAAAGAAAACCGCTCCAAACGCTCCACCCCTGCTGATCCTTGAAGAATAAAGGCAAACCTGGCTCGTGCTTTTTGGGGTGCTAAGATTGAATCAGTGACTGCCGCAGCCCAGCGGTTTCCAACCCTGGCCTTCAAGATCCATTTCAGTGCAGATATTTTTTTCCAGGCAGGTCCTAAGTTAGTAAATCAACCTGTCTTAAGGGTCAACGAGATATTTGTTTTCATAAATCAGCTGGGGAATGAAACCGAAAACCTTGCCCAGCTTCAGTTTTCACTGACGTAAGATTTTCACGTCATAGTGCATCCATATCCTGCTTGATTTAAATGTACAGCTAACGTGAGAACAGAAAACCACCTGGCAGCAGCAGGATTATGATGACAAATATTTCACAGCGCTTTGGAACACATTACAGCAATATCGAGATCTCGCCTCGGGTGTGTCTTATTCTAACATAGAAAACATGCTCTTTTCTGTCCATTGAGATCTGCCAACGATCTTTCATTTGGCCTTTTACAAGCAGTAGTTTGTTATATTCTTTGTAAAGCGCCATGCAATGCTTGTTCATAAAGGGGAATGACATTCGGTATGGCATTGCATCGCAATGGAGGAACAATACTTCTCTGGAAGTAGAAGGAAGGAATGACGTGCATGGGGTCTATGAAGCAGATGGCAGACTTTGAATTAAGACACAGTCCTGTTCTTTCAGACCTGTCAGCTTTATGACTTTCCCTGCTGCTCCATGCAGTCACCCTGTGAGTATTTGTTTGAGGTCATATACAGCAGACAGGATGAGGCAGTCTTGCTGCAGCCAAGTCTCGCTCTAAGAGTTCGTCTGTTGTTATTTTAAATAGACAGATTCGGCCAGTAGGCTATTGATTCTGGAACCTTGCCTGCTCCCTCCTGTCATGCTTTATGCCCTGACTGAACCAGCAGGGACCCTGGCTTATAAATTCTGCTCCGGCTTCCTCCAGTGATACTGTCATTTAACAGTGAGAAGAAGGCGTCGCTGTTTGGTTGTGATATGTAAATGCTTAAATGGTCATTAGCCACAACGTCTTTCCTGTTCTCTGATTGGAAGGTCGTCAACAGAATATTCCTGAAGATCGGAAGACAGATTTACTTCCAACTGTCCTTCGATTTAGATTTCAGTATTCGCTCCTTTGCATACAGTGCTCTCAGTGCTTTGCCTGATGGTCTTACGTCTGCAGGCTGTTTGCCACAATTTAAGATGATGTTTTGCATTTTAATTTATATCTCACTGTTGTTGCTGCTGCCATTGTCGCTAGATGCTTTTCAACCTTATTTACTGTTCATGGGATAAGTTGCACGCTAGCAAGTTCCAAATCTGAGGGAGGTGATTTTTCTGCCGCAGGCTTTCATTAGAATTTCTCGAAATGTATTTTTGTATTATATCTTATTTATCAAGTCTTGTTTCCGCTGTGTTGTCCAGTAGACTCAGACAGAGTTAGAATCAGAGTATCAGAGGCTGGTAACCAGGCAACAGACACAGCACCGCAGTCCAGTATCAGCAGAAGAAGAAACAGTACACCATAGGTTCCAGCTAGCTAGTGTGTGTGTGATGACAAACGTACTAAGAGAGCTCTAATCTGAAATAGCGTTTTTATATCCAACGCTGCAGAGTAAATATTTTCCCGAACCTCATTTTGGAACTTCCTAACCACAATGCAAAAGAGCCAGGCCTGTCTGCATTCGGGGTTAATGAGCTTTCAACCCCATCTCCTCACCACCTGCAGGGGGCGCTCTAAGACAGGTGTACTTGGGGGAGAAACACTGAAACGCTGAAATAAAATGATAAGCATTCAAATAATTCACGCCTTAAGCAGTAACTGCTTCTGCAGCCCAACACCCCCTCTGAGAACACATCAGATCGGTGCCACATAGAATTGATCAGGTGTGAATAAAAGCTACAATCCCAGGATGGGCTGAAGATGTTGACTGGGTCCCTATGGGGATTAAAATGAGCCTAGAGAAGATTTTTGCGGTTTTGTTCATTAGGCGGTTCCTGTGCTTCTGGGAATCGACCCAAGGCTGGAATTGATCTGAAATAACAAGGATCAGCTCTCGCTTTCCAGGCCTTCCTTCTCCCCATGACAGCCGTGTTTCCCTTGCACAGGGTTTGGCTATTTGCATTCACGTGTTTGTATAGACAAGCCGCCGGGAATGTAGTCGATGACATTAAGATGCTACTAAAAATATAACAAGCTGTTAAATTGGATGAAGCTAACAAACCATAAATCACACCTGTCACGTAGCTAGCTACATAGCTCCCAAACGTAAAAGAAACAATTCCTTTAGCAAACATGTTCGTACTTCCTAGGTCATTTCCCCTGTGCAGTGTCTTTGTGGTCCAATCAATTTACTGGCTACACAGCATGTCACTCAGTAGGGGAAGCAACTGGTTGGTTGCCGACAGGAAAGAAGGCCCTGGAGGGGTGGGGTCATTTTTACTACAGCCAAACAACTAAATAATATAACAGCTTTGTAAGAGTACAGCATAGCACAGTTACCTTAACTAATGTGTTCTTGTTTAGATTGACATTGTCTCATTTTTCTGGTTCAGTCATCACATCCGAGTTTTAAAACCACTCTCAGAATCACGTTTAACCTCTGAGTACATTTGGTACACCAGAGTGTAACCATTAATCTGTCCCCCTGCAACACACTTCCTCATCAGTAAGAAATGCTGTTTTTCTTATGTCCACTTGGGGCAGCGTGTTGCAGGGGGAAAGACTGATATACTTGAACGTCAGATATCATCTTTCATACACGCATTAAGTAAAACAAAACGCTTATCCTACAACGCTACAGAGTCTAATCCTTCACCTATGGACTGCAGCACAATGCTAATATGCTTCCCAACATCAGAAAATATATGAATACACATTTGTCTAAATGCCTTTCCTATTGTTTTAGCTTGGAATGCTGCTTGAGCCTTTTGAGTAATGGTTTTGGGACAATGACACTGTGTTTTATCCATTGAAACACACCTGAAAAGCAGCACTCTTTAAATAACTGCTGAGCTGAAGTTACGTGGCCACAGAAAGTGCTTGTGTCTGTCAGTCACAGTCTGGCATCTAGCTTTGAGCGGTGTTGAAGTTCAGATTTGCTCATGCAGGAATTATTCTCGGCTGCTAAGCTAATTGCTTTGGCTTGAGTGCAAGAAACGGAATTCCGGCTCCCAGTGTTTAAGTTGGCAGCATTATGATAATTCTAGTAATAGGGAGCGCATGATCTGGCAGACAGCGCGGATTACCTGTATTAGAAAAATATTCCATCGGCATTGAGTAGAGATGTGTGCATGAAGACTAGGCTGTGTGGATTGAGTAGAGATGTGTGCATGAAGACTAGGCTGTGTGGATTGAGTAGAGATGTGTGCATGAAGACTAGGCTGTGTGGATTGAGTAGAGATGTGTGCATGAAGACTAGGCTGTGTGGATTGAGTAGAGATGTGTGCATGAAGACTAGGCTGTGTGAATTGAGTAGAGATGTGTGCATGAAGACTAGGCTGTGTGGATTGAGTAGAGATGTGTGCATGAAGACAAGGCTGTGTGAATTGAGTAGAGATGTGTGCATGAAGACTATGCTGTGTGAACTGAGTAGAGATGTGTGCATGAAGACTAGGCTGTGTGGGGTTTGTCATACATTTAAAGTCAAGGGAACAGTTCTGGGGAAAATGTTTTTTGGACACATTTATAACATTTCCATGCACAGGCTCTTCCATTTTACCACGGTAAATTTGCACTGTAATTTAGCAGTTTTCCTTATGCTTTTCACGTCGTTAGATCATGCTGTACGATAACTTTCCTTGGGTTACCATTAGAAAAAACCTGAACAAAGGTGTTAACAATGCATGCCTATTCACTATAGTACACTTTTAACTGTAAGGGTAGTCCCATTTGTTTGTATGTGATTCGGTGCTTTCACCAAAGTTCAGGAGTGGCTGTGCAGTTCTAGTCTAATGCATGTATTTATTATTGATTAGCCGGCTTCAAATGGCACGTTCTTTTTTCATAGAAAGATGCTTGCAGTAATTGTGAATGGCTCTTACTGCAGTCACTTTAATACTGTGCTTTCACTCGCGCTCAGGAGCTGGTCTTTAGTTCTAGTATTCCTGCCATCCAGTCGATTATATTTAACATAGATCAGTCAAAGTGGTTTGATTAAAGAAAGATCACGGCGCCATCCTGTCCGCAGCCTTTCTGCCTTCCTTGAAAATGGATTTTGAGGCGCACGTTAGAAAGTGCTGAAAGGGATGCTTTGCTTTTGTTCACAACAACATTCATATTGCATTTAAAGTATTTTTTTTTTGTTTCAGAATGAACGAGAGGGATCTACAGAGCATGTGTAAATGGGTCATTCTGCTCACCTTCTGCCTGATAACGTTAGGGGGGAGGCTAACACTGGCATCATCCCACAGAAGCCACACAGGTAGGCCACGTTTGCACTGGAGTAGATTTTCTGGGAGGTGGGAATTCCGATTAGACTAGAGTGGGTTCCATGATACATTTACTAGGGGATTCGATTTGCTACAGGCCACGGTAATCATTTCTTCGCTGATAGAGGGGGATTATAATTACAGCAACAGGGCCATTTTTGTTTTGTTGTATTTTGTGTTAGTTTTGTTTTGTTGTTGTTAATGGATATTGAGTTTAGCTTCTGGTGGTCTTTATAATAAATCAGACTTGAGGTGTAACTTGTTTTAGATTTAATTTTAAAAAATCACCTTTAATTCCCATTAATAAGCAGATTAACGATATCTTTGCCAAGTTTAAAGTTGCCTTTTAAACATTTATATGTCTTTGTACGCTGTCAGGTTCTTTGTTGCTTCAAAATCTTTTTTTTTTTTTTTTATCAACACATGTATCTATTTTGGCCTTGCCGGGAGAATCCTTGTTGTTTGGTTAATACCTGTAGCAGTTATTTGTCCGGACAAATCATGGGACAGTGTGACCTTTGACCTCTATTTTACAGTATGAAGCAGATTGGAAATTTCAACCGTAAAAAATAGGAACTGTCGGAGATGACAAATACCATTCCTTAATTACACTACACCCCCCCTTACACATTCACAATCAACGATGTCTTAATTACAGAAGCTAGCATAATTTTAAACCTCTCCATGTATTCCCGTTGCCCTGCTTTAGGAGTGATGTTTACCTGTTAAACCGGCTTCTCTGCGATTTCTTTGGAGATCAGCACTTTCAAAAGACTCAAACGGTTTCTCTCTTGAGCACATTAACCAGCGGTGGCCCTTGTGTGTGCCTGGATATGAAGCATATTAATATGCAAATCAGCTCTGCCAGCTATTTACAAAGCTCTTACGGTTTGCTAATGGTCCAGTTTGTCAATTTTTATGATGACATTTGGGGGAGGGGGGGGAGTGGGGAGGTTTTATTTTAAGATGCTGGTTTATGGCTGTTTGTGCAGTGATGTGTTCAATTTCACAGCCTTTCTGCACAACAAACCCAGGATTCTTGTGATTGTCATGAAATACAGTCTTCTAAAGATCAATTGGTTTATTAAACTGGTCTAAATGGTGGCAGATCTAAATAGAGAACAGTGGGCTGGATTCTCAAAGCTATTTACTGCAGAATCATATATTTTTTTCTGAAAGGAAGAAACCCCAACGTCTAAAATGAATAAGAAACAACCTAATACTTCATTCAAGCCCCTGAATTAAAAGTCTGAGGTGTTGATTTCTGGCTTTGTAACTTTCATGGATGCTTTTCTCCTTTCTGAAAAAAAAGCAGCAACACTGTGCTAATGGTTAATTGAATAAATAGCTTTGCGAATTTAACCCAGTGTGTGCAAGTCTCTCTTCCTTGTATATTTGTCTTTAAAACGAATCCAGGTTTTGGTCTTTTAATTAATGGTTCAATCCACCACATTTAAGATCAGTTAAATAGCCATCAACCTCATTCTCTACAATCAAACTTAAATGTTACACGATCCAAAGCAAGGATCCTCCACTGACACCCTAATTCTTGAACGGAACGGAAAACGACTTGCAGAAGGGAGCGTGATCTGGATACACTGCAGCGTTTAGCAGAGAAACTCGCTTTCTCCTGGGGAACAATCGAGGATTTATAATCCAAAAGATCTGGTTGATATTAACAACTAGATTGCTGCGATGCCAACAACGGTGATACAGCAAAGTTATACCTTTCTTGTCAGGATTGCTGGGCATCCTTTAAAAAGGTACTGTAAATACCTTTAAAATTATTCCTGTTCTATCCGATTCATCTCAGGGTTGTAATTTGAAATGCAGCTGAAAGCAAGGAGGCTTGAAAGAGGTAGATAAATCTCTCCTGCCCCAACGGCACCCTGAGGAACAGAATAGAGGCAGGAGTGCATCCAAATCAGAACACAACACTGCTTAAAGCCTGCAGTGTGGTTCGGATGACGGGATCGCATTTACCCCTCAGCAGTTCACGCTTCCCTTCTGTGAAAGAGGATGAGGGAACAAAAGCTGCACCATTTAATGAACTTTTAAAGCTTCTTTTTGAAAAAAAAAAGGCACGAAAGAAAACTAGACAAAAAAAAAAATAATCACACATTTTAAAGTACAGCGCTGTTTTATTTCAAGGCAACAAAAACATTTTACTATTCCATTTATATATCTTTTTTTTGCAGTTTCCCATCCCTTTTCAAGAGAGGATGATAGGATATCTGTCTCCATAAATGTGCATCCCCAGCAGGAAATAATAATAGGTTGATATATTAACTAAATAAACCAAAAACGTTATCTCACGCTACATTCAAATGGCAAGGCAACATTTCACGTGAGTATTGACAACTTGACAGTCTTGAACTGAATAGGGGAGTGATGTAGAGAGTCTTGGCCCAGGATCTCGCATTCCGGGCCAGCGGAAGCCGGCCTCAATTGGGGTGCGACCTCTGACCCTCTTGGGGGTCAGCTAAGGCAGGGGGATAGCGCGTCGGCCCCCGGAACGGGAATGCGGAGGGGAGAGAGAACTTCAGGACACTGTGAGAAAGTCTGGTACTGTAAGCCGTACTGTAACCAATGGTGAGAAGTAGATTGAAGCCTCTTTCAATTAAGCCCCCCTTCGAAAAGGAATTCTGTATCGGATAACGTTTCTAGTTAATGACGATGGATCTCTGCTGCTGCCCTATTAATATCGTCCCCTCGTCATCGCCTCTTAATTGAATTCATTAGCGCTGCTCGTTAGCAACTTGCACTTTGTTTAATGGGAATTCATCCTTGCGTAGTAATCTGTGGAGTATAGCATCTCAGGTAACACAAAGAAAGACTTTACAAAACACTTTAAAAATCCCTTCAGAGGGACTGAGCATTAGCAATAAACTTGATCAGGAATTCACCAGTAACATACTGTAGCTAAATAAGCATTAATACAGTTGAACTGTCCATTGAAGGACATGGGATTAGTCCTTACACATGGAAGTTCAGCACATGCTAAAGAGTACATAACTGTATTTTTCAATGTCAACATCGAAGCGTTTCTAGTTGAAAAACACTTCTAGTGGAAACGTTTTTCGTTTTTTGGAGTTTTTTTCTTGAGTGTTTACTAGCAGGATGTCTTGATTTTATACCAAGCTTTTATCATACACTCCCAGCCTCCTATAGTCATCTCCGTTTGCACTTGGACGCCCCATTTTATCCAGATTGAGCTGCTTTTATTAAAGGCATTTCCTAATATTCTGGTATGTTTCTGTATGATTATCTGTTGCTGTTTAAGTTCAGATCACTATTTGCCAACTATTTCAGCAAAAATGTATTCTGAAAACATTCCTTGAGACTGATTTATTAGCGATGCAGTGAAACCAAAAGGTGAAATATTGTGCACTGAAGCTGCCTCACATAGTCTCAAACCCCCCCCCCTCTACTATAAATGGTTTAGTCCGATAGCACTTACCTACCTGCATTCTCTCATATACCTAAATAGGATCTATTATACATATACAGCAAATTAGGGGGAGTTAAAACAGGATAACTGTAAATATTACCCCTGATTATAACATATAAATGTCATTTGATAAAACACAGTCAGCAATCATCCTAATCTCTTTTAAAATGCGCTTTTATTACTAACAAAATCACTGCCTCCCTTCATTAATTTCTTTGTATACGAGGGAGCAAGCTTCAGAGACTAATTAGGGTTAAAGCATAACCCTCTGTGGATTACAGTTACCTCCAGCTAGCCTCAATTGAAAGAAACATTGGGTTTTAATTTTCATTAGGTTAGTAGAAGCGCCGCAATGATTCGCATTGATGAATACAATCAAAGGAAAACTGCTGACAGCATCTTAGTATATGAAGATCCAGCCCATAACCTCCAATTAAAACTCCTCTTAGGGCAGTGAAGCATTGGCTTCTCGATGGGCCATTCCTCATTAAACCTGCACTACCGCGTCTTCACATTAGCAACAGACCCTGAGCTGAAACTAATTCACGCAAGCCTGTGTCCCGGTGTGCAAAATACAGGGGAAGTAATAACGCAGACATGAAATAAAATGTGACCCACGCTCCACTGATGCAAATAATACACGCACGAGCATTGGGAGCTTTGCAGTCTTATAAGGCTTTAACCTTCAGCGGTGGCTCCTTTTTTTTACATGTTAATCCACATTAAACTTAAGGATAATGCAGTTCTTTTAGTCTAAGTAGAAATAAGAAATAATGCAGCGACAGAAAAATGCAGTGCTGTTAACTTCTGGGTTTTTCAGTTCACTCAAATAGGTCAAACCCACAGACAGCAATCTTTATGGGGATGCATTTTAATGGCACCCGTTATGAGATAAAAAATACCTATTCAGTGGTTGTTTTTTTTTGTAGCAATTCTATCAGTCACTCCTAAAAGGAAGGACATTTTGCAGGAATATGTACAACAGAGCGGTGTGCAATGGGCTTTGCTGTAAGCCCAGTTCAGTAACACTTTGAGAGAATTTTCACTGCACATTGAGACGTTAATAAAGCGGTCAACAAATATCACCTTTAAGGAAACTACCATACTAGAATTAAAGGGAATTGACGTCCATTTTACTCTAATCTATATGGAGTTTGAAACAGCAGTTCCACCCAGCTATCTTAAGATTTCTCCTCTTTTCCGGTTCCCAAGTTATCTGTTTTGACACATTAAAAATGAAATCCTGACAGGCCACTGACAGAGATCGGCTAGAGTAGATTTTCTGCAGCCCCAGGACTTGATAACTTCACAGTCCACGCAACCATTTCATAAGGACAATCAGTATGGTTACTTTTATTCGATCAATCAATAAGCAGCCTGTGTAAGTAAGGCTGGCAGGAGCCACAGCCCATCTCAGACACAATCTTCATCACTGGTTTGTGTGCTGCGTTGCTTGGATGCATCCCACGGTCAAGGACCCAATCTAGTTGAGAGTCTCATCCATCTGTGGCTGTCACTGGCTTCCTCCCAGCCTCTTTCCTTCTATACTGCTACTGGAGAAATAACTGAGACGGCTGCTTCCTGCAACTTAGTGGAATTCCAAAGTGCAACAGCTGCAGCCTATTCTCCAATCTGCAAGTCTAACTTCAAAGGTATCCTGTTTTTGTCATTTAGAAAAGCATTCTTGTACCTCTAATATTTCCCTGATCAAATAAGAATTACAGTTCTCCAGCTGTATGCTTCCGATTGTGGGGATGTAAGGAGGAGTCTCTCTGTCTGAACATCCGTCCATCTCTGTGTTTTTACACGTACCTTGAGAACTCAAGAAGTTATTCAGCATGCTGTGAATCAGTCATTTTATTACTTCATGATACTAACACCTTATTTGCTTACCTTAAAAAACCTCTTATCCAATTTCCAGTAAACTATTCCTTGCCATTTCTTGTCCTAAACTATTCAGCGCCGGCGATGCTCGCCATGGGCAGCAGCGTTTTTCTTGTGATGATAGCTCTAATTTGGAATTGACATACTTGGTTAGGAGAAGCCATTTACTGTATTTTCAATTGATCAGTTACATTAAGCTATCTATCTTTAATGTGCATGGAAGTGTTGAAGTGGACCAATAAGGGCTTTCAAATGAGGTTGAAACCCAGCAGTTGGATTTCAACATAAGGGTCCAAAAGTGTATGAATATTTCATGGCGATGCTTTCCTGTAAGCGCATTTATTTACTGATGTGCAGGCAGTAAAAAATAAAGCCAGTGCTGGTGTGGTGTAGTAAATTCGTAACAAAACTCTGCTGCTGTTCCCGACAGAAGCATTTCCCTTTTTACTTTGTCGTTGCTCACCCCCAGCTGCAATAATGCAGTATTTTTATGATGAAGAGGAAACAACAAAGGTAAATAAAATAGTCAATAAAAGTCGACAAGCACAAATGGGAATCATTGTGTATAAATGTTTTAAGTCAACATTAGCGTGCCTGGTATTGAAACCCGAGGGTTGATGTATTGCGTTCTCTGGGATATTGCATCCCGGCTGATTTACTGATTGTTCTTAGAAGTGCAGAGCGTAGCAGAATATGGTCATCGGGGTGCTGTTTTCAACAGGCGCTGCGTTCATTTCTGTCTTTCTCGGAAGCACACGCTGAGACCCCTTAAAGCTCAATTAGAAACTTCAAGCAAGCGTCACGCGCTTTCCTATCCAATTATCTTTTACAGCGCGCTGTCTTTTTTTTAACAGATGGGTGCATCTTGAATTAGCATAAAGGATGGTGATCAGCTACTATGACTGTGATCTCAAAAATCATTATAAGCATTTTTTTTTCAAAACAGCATGTAGCTCGACATTTTAAAAGCTTTTTTTTTTTTACCGTCCCTGTACTTTTGTATAACACTTGCAATTATAAATGATTTCTATTGCAAGAACTCCAATACCGTGTTATTGCCTTGTTATCTTCTCAGTGTTATGAGTATATTGAAGCTGTTCTTCAATTCTACTTGCCTGCCATATACAACTCTGTCTTTATAGAAACAAGAGCCAGCTTTCAAAACTTGTCCCTTCCTAATGTATCCATTATTTCATAACCTTCAATGACTGTAATCATTGCACACCAGCACAAGATGAATGTTATTGAAGGTAACCATTAGCAAACCCCAAATTCTTGATATAAGCGAACAATATTTCCACTGACATATTTCCACAATACCAATCTAGTCCTTCCCTGTAGTACTTCATCTGGATGTCATAACAAGTTACTGGCGTGTATGCATAAATAAATAAATGCATTTAACATTAGTTGCAAAACAGACCTACAGTTTGACCATATCAATGGAGTTCTACCCTTCATACTGTGTCAGAAATGAATGTGTAAAAACGCAATATCTATTACCTGCAACATATTTGGGTGTGCAGTGTAGGCCTTAATCATATTCATTTGCAATTCATTTGCAACATCTGGCACTCAGCAGGTGATCAGATATTGGGGAATAATTGCGATCACTGATCATTTTGACATTGATTGTTATTGCCGGTATAATCTTCACCGATAGTTGTTTACACCACCTTACTCAGCACAAGCCTTCCCAAGCCATGGTATGTCTGTACCTCTTCACGTTTGCCTCATGGATAAGCTAATAATCTTGAAGATTCCTTTCTATGTTTTTAATTATATTTATTATATTTTTATAGTATAGAAAATGAAATCAATCTAGCTGTTTATACGGATATAAAATGCTGCAGTGATCGTTCATTCTTTCTTTCTTTCTTCACATGATATTGTTGTGCTGATTAGATTACAGATTCTGACACCTTCAGCTACAGCAGTCCATATCTGACAGCGAGTACACGGAGAGGAAACGTGTTACCTGTTTAATTGCCGTCCCGGGAAACGTTACTCTGCTGGTGACAATGCCGGCTGCAAATTGAACCAATTTGATCGGGGCCGTGGTCTGTAACAACCCCAGTATGTATTTTAATGAGGCCAGGCCTCATTCTCAATTTCAGAAGCTAAACAACCCCAACTGGATATATTATTCCTTCTCATTCTGTTTCCTTTTCATTTAGCAATTCATGATGAGCACCAGTATGTTGAGGACATGCAGTCCTTTTGAGCCGAAAAATCTCAAACTGTCCCAAGGAGGTTGCTAACAGCATTGAAACCTGTGTTTAAGCAGCCATGTCTTATTGTGCTGAGGAACTAGTCATCGAACTGCTAACGTGGCCAAGAAATCAAGAAAGGTTTGTAACAGAGTCCGCTATTCTGTTCAGTAAACACAATCCGCGTTTGCGAGTTGCTGGGTTCACATGTGACTTTTCGGATTGGGTTTAATCCATTTGATAGAGCTTCTCCCCTGTGTTTCGTTTCACATATTATAAAGGATTTCCAATACTCATTTCTTTGAGTAACGGTGTTATCAGGATCCTGAGCAATCAAAGCCCTGTGCAGAATTATGTTTGGGTAGTTCACTGCAATTATAGACCAGATACTACTAAAGCCCTTTGGGAGTAACTATAATGAGCTGGTCAATATACTATATTATAGGAGGGATTCTGGACTGGGGGTTATTGAAGATAATTTATGACAATCATGCACTATAATCGCCAGAGAAAATGCCTCTCTGTCCATTGGGTTCTACAGCGTCACTGCTCATGAACAGAGAAAATGTGTCTATTGAACGATATACACCTGCCCCAATTTTCCAATAAAATCTGATTCCTACAGATTAAGTCTAGAATTCAGTCTTCTGTGCGATTGTGATGATTCTGTTATCATGTTTTGAGTGCTGTGCCTTTAAGACATGACCGTGCGAGAGACTAAAGGTCACGCGAGACTCTAATGAGCGAGGGAGAGAGCGAGTTCGGTGTAAATGGAGGATGGACTAAACCGCCATCTCCTTCATATCATGTGACAATGGGACCTTTGAACTCTGTGAATGAGGGAGTTCTGTTCATCTCCCAGCATTTAGGGTTATTCAGACAAGCTCATGCAAGCGGTAATGGAAGCGCCGTTTAGTTTCTTACTTCTGTTCTACTTGCTGTTGTGTCTGTTGTGTCATACAGCCTTTCCTAACGCATTGCTCCTTGGTAGAAAAACAAAGATCATGACGTGGTTAAATCCCCACTCTGCTGTCCAAATAAGCAGAATAATTATTCAGAGAATGAATGGGAATTTATTAGTAACTGTTTAAAAGACAAGCTCCTGAGGTCATGTATAACTGACACCAGAATGTGCCTCTCTGATTTGGAAGAGGTTTTAATTAACAATGAAATTAAATCACGAAGCGTTCCCTGCGAAGGGACTTGAAACCTGGAAGATATGACAACCACCCTTGAGGGAATTTGTTGGGTCACCTTGACCTACAACACAGCTTGCCTTGTGAGCGCAATAGCTGTAAAATACCTGTAATTTCTTTCACATTTAGATGAATAAATAGACTTTATATATGCTTGCCCAGATTATATTAGAGGATTCTAATATTGATAGAAATGTCAACACGTGTACCTGTAGCAAGCACTGGGGAGTAACATGCAACATGCCACTGTAATCTGATTACATTTTTCAGTAATTTGTAACTCTAATGGATTACATTTTTTGTTGAAAAATTACTTTTAGTTATATAAAAAAACGACTCTAAATGATTTTTTTAAAATAGTTTTACCTATGCACCTGTACATGACAGTTTGACGATTAGGGGTTTCAGTTTCCATTGTTTCTGAGGCCCCCTGTGGCTTCCATGTACATATTCTGTACAGGACTAGAACTGCCTCAAGATTATTTCCCAAAGAAAGGGGCCAACTGAACTTTCAAGGACTTCCTGTTCAATTGATCCCAACACTGAGCAAACGTAATATTCTCTGTCACACCACGAAGAAAAGGAGCGAAAGGAACTGCCCTCTGTGGAACAAGTCTGCATTGCAACATTAAAAATAGACCATGTCAAAAAAAAACCCTAAGCTTTCAGGACACTGTCATTCAGTTTGCAAAATAAATCACTGCTTTACGCATCTGTCTTTCATAGCTGAAGGTTGAACGTACTTCTCCGCTCCAAATAAAGAATTTCCAAGGTATAACAAAAGGTCAAATCCTCTTTTCATAAAGCTTTATGAGTTATTGAAGTGCTGAATACTATTTCTGACAGTGCTCTGCTGTTTTTTAGTATTCTTTTGAGGAAGGTGAAGCTTCTTCCCATCTTGACGTGAGTTTCCAGATTTTGTGATTTATAATAATTGAATGCATCATGTTGTAGGGTGTCTGTTATTTTACAGAAATGATTTTGGGCAGTTTGAGCAGTCAGACAGCTCACCAACTGCAGTCAATGACGTTAAATAACTCATGAGATAACTCTCAACCCCGTATCAATTGCTCTATTCCTTTTAATGCTAAGCTTATTTATTAACCCCCCCACCCCTTGTGACATCACTTTAATACATGGAGACACCAGAAAGGAAAGATGTTATGAGTTGGGTCTGTGTTTGAATAATTTTCCAGTGGAGCTCATTGGACACTACAGCTTACAAAAATACTGGATTTTTAGTGTTGATTCAAGACAAGCGAATCACTTCTAAAGCCCTTTAAAGCACTGTGATTGTACCTAACAAAACAATTATACGAATCTTACTCTTTGTGCTCTACTATTAGCTATATAGGTCTCGAGTGTGCCGTTCTTAAAGAAACAAGCTTTCATATATTTCCATCTTAAGCTCTCAGTTTGCTTGATTCGCTCTCCAGGATGTCTGTTTCAGCTTTACTTACTGCTTTTTCTTTCTTTTTTTTTTTTTTTTTGCCCCCAGCAGTTTTTTTTCTGGGTCAGACCATGTGACTGCCTCAAAGCCTGTCAGTCAACAGGGGAAGCACTGATTGAAGAAAATGATGCTGACAACTCATAGCAGTACAGAGCTTGGTGGCTTGGCCCCCCATTTTGCTTCGGCGATATATATTCCCCGAGCTCGTTTCACCCTGTCCGGTTGTGTATTTCAACAGCTCACGTCAAAGCCGGAACCTGTGAGGTCATCGCTGCCCACCGATGCTGCAACAGAAACAAGATCGAGGAGAGATCTCAGACCGTGAAGTGTTCCTGCTTCCCAGGTCAGGTGGCTGGGACAACAAGGGCTGCTCCTTCCTGCGTCGACGGTACGCCACTTTGAAAAAGAGTCCAGACTTAATGTTTAACCTTTATCCAAGTGGTAGAATTTTGACTACATGTTGAACTGTTTTCAAAGATATCCGCAAGGTTGAAGCTATTTAAAACCGAAACAGCATCTGCTCTGCTTTCAATAAAAGCAGCCAACCTGAGGCTGAATCTGTGTTGTGCATGTTCTAAGCTGCTGATGAAAACAATTTCAACATCAGTGTTAAAGCCTGCAGTCCCAAAGAGACCACAAGTGATTAATTCAGTGTAACCAAGTATTCATTTGCTGATGCAAGTCGTAGCTGTCCTCTCGGGGAAAGAAAAGCTCCTTCTTCGGTTTGCGGATGAAGTTGATTTGTTCTGTTGCTCTTATAGATTGGTTTTTACATCCCCTAGAATTTTAGGATTGAGACATAATGTAATCAAAGAAACTACTAAATGATATCGCAAAAGTCGACAGTAGTACAGTATTTTATGTTAAATTTCAAAATGTCAAATTTTTGTCAGTTTTTCGTTAAGCATATGGACAGCTCCAAAGCGCATGTAATTCAATATGTTAACGTAACATCGTTCAGCAGGTTTCATTCGACTTTATGAAGCTAATTTTCCGTAGCTGTATATAGCAAATGGAGTTGTGGAATCATTCAGTCAGATAAAAACGCTTCGAAATCTCAAGCCTTCTGTTTCTTTTCATGTGCAGCCTCAATAGTCATCCAGAAATGGTGGTGCCAAATGCAGCCATGCCTGGAAGCAGAGGAGTGTAAAGTTTTGCCGGATCAAACTGGGTGGAGCTGCAGTACAGGAAACAAAGTCAAAACAACCAAGGTATGTGTTTCCACACTTCAAACTGCGTTCTCACGGCAACGGGCCTACTCCGTTCTCACGGCAACGACGGGCCTGCTTCATGAAACTTGAAACCTTTTTATGTTATTAAGTGACTCTTGGCTGTTTACAAGAAGAAAAAAAAATGCAATTTACATGATACTGGTCATATTTACAGGATTTGCAACCCTGGTCAGATTTAAAATAAATATTTATTAAAAAGAAGCCTGATATAGAAAAGCACGCTGGCCCATATTAGATCTCAATTTAAGGATTTTAAAGGTAGGCGCACCGTTTGATCTCAGTGCACAGGCAGAGTTGCGTGTCTCTAGCAGAGATGTAAGGTAGTAAAGCAAACACAAACAATGACAGAGCCTTCTATTCTCCAGACTGAGCCACTCATATGGTGTACCCGCAGTTAGGGGTGTAGTGATTAATTGTGTATCAAATCAAACTCGAGGTATGTATTCCTTGTATTGCGATAGAAGACCGAAAGCATACACCACTTCTCCATGGGCACGGAGTTTATTAACAGTAGTATTTCTTGCACAGCTTGAAGTTAACAACATTCAACAAGCACAGAAACACAAAGCTTCTCAATTCAAAGCCTGAAGCCTGCCTCTCTTACTCAATGGCCTTTCTCCGTAGGAAATGGGTTGAGGGAGGGTTACCTGATGAAAACCCCTGGGAGCTCTACCCTCAAACTTTGAATCAAAAGATGCAAAAACACCAGCACTGTTACCACAGCCACAACAAGAGGGTGTCTTTCCCGGCACTGGAATTTCATTTCACTCCTCGCCTGTCATTCTGCTCACAGCTTGACACAATAGCCTTCAGCCTTCGGTCACACTGCATGTGAATAGCACATGCTTATAAGCCCTGTGGTCTGTATTATTTGTATTGAAGGAGGTGGAAAGCGGCAGACGCAAGAGTAAATAATTCATCCTGTTCCTATGCTTTCTTGCTCTAAGCCAGAAGCACTATACTGAGCATGACCCATAATCCAAATCATTCACCCGATACACAAACCATTTTTGCAGAGGAATTCAATTTTATAGTACAGATTTCGGTAACACTTTAGGTATCCGTTATATAACTGATTATAAACGCTCTATTAACATGTTATTAATTATGCTAGTCACAATTATAGAATACGATTAGAAATAATAAAGACTGTTATTACACACTTTTGTCATTTTTTTGGTGCTATTTTTTATAATCTGTTGTAACGGATATAGTCTGTCTGCCTGTCTTCAGGTCTGTTTGTCTTTCTATGTCTCCCCAGTTGTATGAAGCTGCTTTGTTTTTGCAATATAGTTATTATCCACTTTTGTTTTTGCTGTTGTTTATAATCGCTTATAACAGTTACCTAAGCTAAAGTGTTACCCAGATTTCCACGTGGGCTTACCCTGACCCTAATGAAATTAAATGTATTACCAGCATCCACAAGTTTAAATGTGTTTTGTCGATATCAACTTGACCCCAGAGCAAGCCATTTACTTTAAATGGTCATTAGCTGATCTGAAAGAATTTTTGCATCAGCTAGAACCTATTCGATCCTCTAACTGTGCAATGACAATACCCTGTCCTTTTGCTGTCTGCGCCAATTTGCTGCACTTTATGCCCAAAGAGAATATATACCAACGACCCAGACTTAATGAATTTGAACCCTCTGATTAACAGCTGATTATGCCCCATGGAGGATGAATAATATCCCCAGTCACGGGGATATAGTGGAGGAGCCCATACTTCAAACAACAAAGGTATGTATTAACCACAGTAAACCAATGTATAGCATCTTCAAGGGCAATGCAAACTGGCATTGCACTGTGGATGTCTGCGACTGTATTCCTGAAACGGAGAGGGCTGCTGCTGTGCAATCCCCATGTGCTGTATTACTGGATTTATATTTTAATTACAAGGTCATTGCCGTTCCACCTCTGTGGTTACAGTCACAACCGCGTTGCTGACCAAACAGTTTCATTTATTTCGTGTGGCGCGCAAAGGCTAAGAGGTTTGGGGGGGGGGGAGGGTTGGGGGTTCTGGAGTTACAGTTACTTTAAGAAGGCTACTCCAGTCTGATTTGGTGCATTGTGACCTAGTGGTTAACTGGGGGTGTAATTTAATACGTTCTGTTTATTTAATTGTTAATTAGACAGGGGGGGGCTTTATTATAGAACTGATATTTCTTAACGACTTTCTCAGAAGTCGCCTGTGCATTTTGAAGACAGGCAGATTCATCAAGCCAGGACGCAAGCCTGCGATTCCCTGGCTGTATGATTCACCCAGCACACCGGTGCAATCTCCCAAGCCTGATAAGAGAAAAATTAAATAAATGGAGGAAACACAGGGAAAAAGGTTTGCAACGAGATATGTTTTCCTGTGGATCAATACCTGCCCCTGTGTAATGATACAGAAATGAAAGAATTTTCTAAGGGTTCAGAGTGAAGACTTGCACACTAATCTATTATATTGATTCTCAAAGAGCCATTAGCATACGTCTGTAAACTCAAATCGACAGTCCAAATTCAACTTCAGCTAAACAGCATTAAAGAGGGATGATGGATCAGTAGAGGAATCGAATATTATTTTCATTTTTTTTTGTTCTATTTAAGAATCAATAGCTGACACCAGAAAAAAAAAAAAAACATTGTTTATAAAATGTTATTTTTACGATGGATGCTTTCCATCATGAATAGCGGGTAAATAAATGACGTTTGGTCAAAGATTTTTTTTTTTTTAATATGGCAATACGATACAGAAGAAAGAAAAACGGAAACATTTGAGGAGACGTTTTTATTTTTCATTTCGGCTGAAATTGTGCAAACGGCCTCCTCTCGTTCGTAAACTTTCTTAAATTCTTTCGTACTTTCAATTCCTGCTTTTCCTCACCGCCTCTCTATCCCAGACGAAGCACAGCGCTGGGATCTGCTCACACAGCTCTTAAAGAGTGGGGCTACCCCTTCCCAGCTGATTAATAAATACCACCACATACCATAATGAATCAGTACACAGGTTAAGGCGCAGGCAGAAAGGTCTGTCTGCTTGGTTTCTTTCTGATGGAGCGTTTTGAAGGTGTGGAAGATCCTTTCCACTTCACATCTTTTCTTATCTCCTTGCAGGTCACGCGATAGCCCGACACCTGATCCGACTCACAAAATGAAGGACAGCGTTTTTATGCACTGAACAGCTGAAACAGACACATAAGCCTACCTGTTTGGCGGACACCAGCAATTGGAAACTTGTGCAGTGCATTATGCAAAAAAAAAAAAAAAACTGAGGAATTCGCTGGGACAAGAAGAACTCTCGCAAGGGAACATTGGGTACCTGTGAAACGAGGAATCAAACCCTTCAGGACCTGTCTTAAATATTTGCTAGACATGTTGTGCAGCCGCCAATGGGCTTTTGAGCACTTGGGGGTTGGTGGTTTAATCTGGAGGATTGTTCCTGAAGACACACTGCAGCTGATTGCTTTGAACATTAGAGAGCTGTATTAAACAACACGGACTGTTCCTATAGGTGTCTGCTATATGTGCTAATACATTATTTGCCCAAGCGCTTATTTATATAGTACAGTCGCTCCTTATATTTGACAGGGTTGGAACGTTTTTCGATTAGCGGTTGTAGGCTGTCACACATTCTTTCTTTTTTTTGTTTGTTTGTTGGCTTTGTAAAATATAACCATGACAGTATTGTCTCCCACGATGGGGGGGGGGAGGGGGGGGGTCGTTGAATTGAAGTCCTTTTTCTGATGCCCAGTTTAATTACATGAAGGTATCTCTTTAAGGACGGTTGTCCACAGGCAGAGAGAGGAACAAAGCAGAAGCAGTGGCAGCAGCAAATGAATTGATTGTAATCGACAAGTAAAGTGAGTGCATGATCGGCTTCATTTAAATTCATTTAATTGCATCTTAAAAGCATGGCTTCACAGCGTATTGCTTGAAGTTTTACGTGGTGAACAATTTCTATCAAAATAGAGCGACTCCATCATTATGTTGAACTTGCAGTCGCCCGCGCTGTTTTTCGTTTAATGCTGTGTTTCAGTTTCTATTTATTTAATATACTGTTTCACACAGTCCCGCCCCGTCAGACAAATCCAGCAAATCAGCGAGCTGTATCAGTCTGATTGACAGAAACAATCCTCGCATGATCTCCCTGGGCAGGTGTGTGCTTTAGGTAACTAGCAAGTAAAATAATTAATTTCAATTAGCACACAAGTTCACAGAATTCCCACTCACTTTACTTGTTTAAAATCCATTCATTTGTGGTTTAGAGATGAGTTAAAAAAAACCTGACCTGTCTTAAAGTGTCCATTAATTAGGAAGCCAGGTGGCAGCTGATCCTTCTTAGCTGTAGATGATTGTCAGAACACAATAGCTGCCAATAATGTGATTATCAACAATCATTTTTAAGTGCAGTACATAACTTTGTGTATTGGTCAGTCATTGCTGGAGACTGTTAGTGTTTTTTTTACCCCCTGAAATAGGCACACCCAGCAACATGCACTTTGTTCAGTAAAGCATGTGGCTTTTCTGGCCAGTGCTGACTTAATTCTGCAGCTGGCATTGTTAAGACAGAAGAGGTTTTTTTTAAGGCTTTTTTGTAAAGGCCTTCCTTAAAGGGTTTAATATAATTTGCATTCCAACAGAGAAACCCACTTGGTTTGTTTAGACACCTGTCAAAAAGCTGACTTTTAAAAGGCAAGGGTAATGATATTAGCATAATGTCATTTGCAAATGAGCCTGTGCTGCTAATTTACAATTAGACTTCATCTCAGATTTAATTAAAAAGGGAGATGCAGTCCGCCTGGTAAACTCGATGTCAGAAAAGCACTTACTGGATTTCAATTCAAAAGCATGTACACGCTTTCCTGTTGTGAACAAGGGTTTTACCAATATGTGATTAGGACATTCATTTAAACATCTTTATCTGCCAAACTAAAAGACCAATAATCTTGTCACGATACGTGTTATTAAAATATTAGAAGTTAGAAAAAATAGCGTGTGCAAAATGCATTTCTCACAGATGTCTTTCCAGTTGTTTCTTTCCTTCTGTTTTTAATCACATCCTTGATGCTTATTTGTAAAACGTTTGAGCTCTGCAAGGTCCATAGCATTATTATGCTGTTTATTAAACACCATGACTTGTATTTCAATCCCCACAAGGGTTTTATGAGCCATCACCTTCAGCACCTGTGCAATCGTCCCTATTGATAATTATTTTGTGATGGACTAGTTGAGTCAATTGGATTTACTAACCAGATGAGTCTGAAGCTTGTGGGGGGAACTAGCAATGCTCTTTTGTAGAGAAAATATTGAACTATGTTGGGCTCAAACGTTTTAGTTTCAAGGATGTAACGGAAACAAAACAAGAATTGGAAAACAAATAAGATGGTACGTAGGTGAGAGAATTATTGAACTTTGCACACCCAGTCTATTCTACCTTTAAAATAACTACCCTAAAGCACGACCCGTCTCTCTGTTCTGAAGCCCTGAGTGTTTGTATGATGTGAATACAGGTATGCAAGGCAATTATTTATAATTCAGATTCAGATTATCTCTTCGGGGTACATAACCACATCCTGTGATATTGACTCCAAGCCCAAAAGGAAGTGGTTTAAACAGCTGTTTAAAGTTTGAATCTATAACTCTTTCCCAGTCCGGAGTCCACTCAGTTCTGCTGTGTTATATATTGGTATTAAGTGTAAGTATCGTTAGTTGATACAATCTCCTTCCGGGGATTGTAGGTTGCTGTGCAGTGAACGCTTGCCCACATGCTGAAACTCAGAACTAGCTGTTTAACAGAAATCTGGTTTTACGCCCAAAATGAACGGAAATGTAATTCTGGAATACTCCCCTGATCCAGGGATCCAGACAGAGAGTTTACTGCTCCACAGAACTCTACTACATGTCCTGTTTTCTTTATTAATATCAAATTAGGAAAAGCGTGTTTTCTGAGGGTTTTTTTTTAAATGTGTGTGTTTGTGGTGAGCGAGGCATCATTGAAAACCATTATTTCAGATGTTGTATTCCTGGTGCAGTATGTATCTTTCTTTTGTAAAAATGAAAGAAGCTACATGCTTACAGTGTACTGAGCAGAATTACAGAACAACAGCTGCTTTGTGTTTCTTTCAAACTTGGGTTTCTAGCGCTTGTTGTTGCAAATTTAAACATTGCTAAAAACGTTTTTTAAAATGTAGAACCAGCAGCCCTCATGTTGTAAAATGGACACTTGAAGAAGCTTTATCCAGGTTGCTGTGTTGTCCTGTTCTCAGCTGGTTGATGCAGTGAAGTATAAGGGCCGCCTTTGTGTACTTTCCCCTGGTAAACATTGAAATCAACGTGAAACTGCTCCAAACCTCAGACCCAGTATATACCCTGACTGCCCGCAAAAGGAAGAGCTGTATTTGTAAGTACAATTGTAAATAAAATATTTTCTACTTCTTTCAGTTAACGTAACACAATAAAATATTGAGTGGTAAAACATGTGTTGTGCTATTGTGGATTTATTTCCGCCACCCCTCTAGTTTTCTTGCATGAGGTTTTGTGTTCCTCAAGCCACAGGGGAGCTTTGGATGCTTGCTGTGACCTCCTGCTGACGCTGGCTTAGTTCAGAAGGCTGTATCTGTTTCATGATTACCTCTTCATGCTACGGGTGATGTTAGTGCATCGAAGGGACTGCCTGCAAACAAAGAGGAGCTTGGGAAAGGGGGTGTTTGAACTTGTGTCAGCAACAGCCAGGTGAGTAGCAAACAGAAATGCGGTGAGCCGGCAGTGGCATCTACTTTCAGACAAACTGCACAGCCACCTAGTTCTGGCTTATTATAAAATGCAGCGCATTTAACAGGCAGTGCTGTGTGATGAACCCTAACCCTAACCCTAAACTTTTTCTGATACTATTGTGTACTTACATATATCGTGCAAAAAGATGTACACATTAAGTACATTGTAACTATGCATAATAACATTGTAACTGTGTGTAAATACACAGGTATTTATTAAGTAACTACTATGTAAATACACAGTAATTAGGGACACTTCATGTAAAGTGTTATCGAAGAGGACTTGTAGTCTTGCCTATAGAATAGCGGGAAGCCTGTAACAAATGCTTTGTTCTTGCTGAAATAAAAAATAATTGGAATCACACCACCGCTGGTGTTGCTTTTTGAACAGGAAACGGGAATGCAAAACACAACCCAAAAAGGCTCAAGCAATCACACGTTTTGTTCACAAACAGTCGCGTCACCTAAGCACAGATGTGTGCCACTTGATCCTGTTTCTCTGTGTGAAGGAGAAGCGCACAAGGATTTAAGCAGAATTGAACATGTTTTCATTATGGATCCCAATAATCAAGAGTTAGACTTTACAGGATAATCACTATCATTAGGTCACAACAATGAGGTCACTGGTTATTAACAGAAATGAAGCAATGAGATCAGTTCCCAGTTTCTGGAAGAGGCAGCGGACACGGCGCAGGTGTGTGTTCATGGAGGATCTTGATGCTTCTCCAATGCATCTCCAAGTGCCTGCTATTTTATACAGTTTTTACCCCCTTCGCATGGAAGGGTTAGTTGTTGGCTTATCTCGGCAACATTTTGACCAGCCAACTCCTGCTTGCACCAGGTCAGGTGAAGTCATTTATTGGCGCTTTCTCGGGCAATAAAACATTCATTAGCAGGATACTTTGCACAGCGGACTCAGAATCATAGTTTTGTACTTAGAATCTTTTCATTAACTCTTTGCAGCATCATACATTGTTAGAACAATCTTGCAGTCTTGAATATGATTGTGAACAAGAAACGTGCCTCTATAAGTTTATATATCCACAATCAGTACATTGCTGGCATCCTATCCTCCACGTCTATAGTATTTGCAAATTAGTAAAGTGATTAGCAAATTAGATTGGGGAATTGCTTAAAGGTTAACACTATAATTAGCAGAACACAAGGGTTGTTTTTTTTAAATCCCCAGGTGTAATTGCAAAATTATTTATAACTTCAGAGTTGAGGGATATAAAAATATACGTATATATTTTTTCCTTCGCAACTTTTAAGTTTCAGACTGAAATGCAACAATTCAAACTGGGACATCTCTAGCTCCAATTTATCCTAATTCCAGGTCAGTTCATTATTCCATAATACCTACAAAACCTGATTTCTGCTGTACAACAGAATGCAATTTTCTTACGTTTGCACTATGTAAAAACGCACATGAAATATGCATCAAACTTAAGATGTTTTTTTTTGTGTTTGTTTTTAATCTCTAAGGAGTTCGAGAACAACGGACTTGGTTTTAAGAAATCCTGCAAGCACAGTCAACGCATTTAATTAAAGGATTAAAAACAAGAAACCGCTGTCAATTTTGCACCCTGATACCTGGCAAACGCAGGACACAATACTAATGTGTTCTTCTACAGCAGTGAAAGGATTAAGCAGCCATGGCTGTTGTTTGTAGTGCGTCTGTAAGTTGGATCTGAGGAAGGTGCATCCTGCTTTATAAATGACTTCACTGGGTTTCAATGAATAGTCGATTCGTGGGATTATCAGTTTTAATATCCTTATCAACATGCACATGCATTCCTGTTCCTAGATGTCATGCAAACGGAGGATAAGTGAGAATAATTGCACAAGAAAGTAATGTGGTGTATTAAGTTAGTCCATTACGAACACGGCTATATAATTTGATGCAACCTTTAAAAGTGTATTCATCAAGTTAACAAACACCTAGACCTACACTGCCTTGCCATGTTATTAGGACTTGTACTTAATATTGGGTTGCGCCACAGTTTACCATCATCACAAATTTGGCACAAAGTGGCATAGACTCCACAAGGTGCTGGAAGGTGTCTTGAAAGACCCATTAATGTTTCAGACAGTCAGTGCAGAGGATCGTGATGAAGAATCGTTCATCCCAAGCAGGCTCGATTGGATTGAGATGCGGGAATTGTGGTGACCATGGAAGATGCCTGAAGTCTTCTCAAGCCATTCGTGGACCATGCAGGTGGCAGGGTGCATTATTGACTTGAGAGGAACCATCGCCATTCAGGGTAGAAATGCTGCAACGTGGGTGGATTTCATCTGCAACAATGAAAACTACAGCATTCCTGATAACGAAGGGTCCTGATGAAGTGGAAGGGCAGTAGTCCCCCATAAAGCACATGATGACGTATCGAGCCTGCAGATGTGTGCAGGAAAACGCAACAGAAATGCTACAGAAATCTAGAAATGACACACGTATCCATTGCAGCTTTGGCTCACAGTGTGGGCTGCCGTCCAATCTGTGTAGTATAGAAATAAGAAATGTATAAAGCATCCCCTTCAGCATAGATTCTTATTTAGATTTCAAACGTATCTTTGTCAAAGGAAACTAAATTACCCCCGAGTATTAAACTATTCAATTAAAACCACACTTGAATGTTACAGTGACTCCAATCCCAGTTTAATCCTTTGCAGAGGGAAGGGGTTTGTAAAGGAAATAAATGCATTTTCTCTTTGCATGAATATTCAGCTATTGACTTTTATAGCAGAAAAATAAATTCGAAGGCACAGAGGAGTTATTACTGTTAACTGCGTAATGTAGGGGGAGAGATAACAAGCCTTCAAGATATGATATTTATAGAAAGTGAAAACTTCGCTCTAATTAACACCCAAGTATTTAGTGTTCTCTGGTTACAAAGTTGCTTTATTTTGCATCTGCCACTTCACATTGTACACCTGTGCAAAATGGAATTCTCCTCCCAGCCATCTGTTATATTAGCAACTTACCATATTTATAGATACAGTTCATGTTCTGAAAAACCGGCTTTACATTTAATGGCATAGCTACCTTAAAGGATTGCTAACCATTTTCTTACCTCTTACCAGCTGTTCAACTGTTACATTTAACAGTTAGATTTAACTTTTACCTTCATTTTTGGATGACTGCTTGCCCAATTGTGATCAAACTAAATCTGGTGGCGTATAGAGGCTGTTTGTCTGCCTGTTTGTAACACTTGCATTCGTATACACATCTAGAGAACCACTCATCCAATTACGACAAAAAAAAACAGATTTATATCCCTGTCTCAAAAACTTATTGTTGTAAATATTTTGATAAATGAGGCCCGTCTAGGGGCTTCAAGGAATTAGCTATGAAGGCTGAAAGAACTGAATCTATCTATCTATCGAGCTTAGATGGTCCACAAGAAAACCTAAACGGATTCCAAAGACTTAAAAGGAGCAGTGCAGGGAATCTAAGAAGAACTAATGTGTCCGATTTTATTATAAAGTTGATTTAAAACCCTTACTGGAAATTAAAAAAGGCAACTACAGACACAAGCGTTTGAAGACCACAGAAGAAGAACTATTGGAAAGAATCAAAAAAGGCCAGGCAATTTTGTTGACTAAAAAGTAATTACACTAATGACTAATTTAGTATTTTGTTAGTGGAAAGATTATTTGGGAACGGTGCACCAGAGACCTAATATTTTAATTTAAAATTGACGTGCATAAGAAATAAGGAATATATAAAGTAATGTCACCTGAAAAGCCTGCTAATAAACAGTGAAAGACTTTCATGTCACTTGAGATAACTAAGTCAATTTGCATAATGAAAGAAGATTAATCACAAGGCAATATACCCTGCCATCATTTATTGAAACGGGGCGAGATATTTTGTACACTTACAATGTCTCCCCTGGGAGTCACTTTCGTGCATTACATGAAGCAGGTATTTGAAATTGATTTTTCGTATACATATGAAAATGAACCTTTTTGTGTGCAGAAAGCATTTTCATTTGCAGAACTGCATTCTAAAGAGCCACACTTTTTAATATGTACAGGGATTCCTGACCTGCTCCGCAACTGAAAACGTGTGGCAAACAAATTAAAATGTTCATAAACATATTGCATGTTGGGTGTAAAAATCATATAAGGTTCTTACCAATATGGTGAGGCATTTAAGACAGACTGTTAGGCTACACTGGCAGAAGTGTTGAATACAAGTCTAGGGAAGTTATACTACGACTATAAGTCTTTACTTAGACCCCATCTAGAATACTGTGTCCAGTTTTCTTTTTAAAACCTGCCACTGACCACTCAGTAGGTAACTTCCACCATCAGTAAGGAGGCTGTGTGGTCCAGTGGTTAAAGAAAAGGGCTTGTAACCAGGAGGTCCCTGGTTCAAATCCCACCTCAGCCACTGACTCATTGTGTGACCCTGAGCAAGTCACTTAACCTCCTTGTGCTCCGTCTTTCGGGTGAAACGTAGTTGTCAGTGACTCTGCAGCTGATGCATAGTTCACACACCCTAGTCTCTGTAAGTCACCTTGGATAAAGGCGTCTGCTAAATAAACAAATAATAATAATAATCAGTGTAGAGACGTTTGATCATTATTTTCTGCTGCTTCATTTCAAATTGCTTTCAAGTCTAGTCCTGACGGCAGCTGGAAACAAAGGCTCTGGTTTCTAAATGGTATGTTTCCTTATGTTCTGCAATACCAAAAAAAAAACCATTTGGATGCTTGTGCAGTTACTCGGGATGCACTGATAATAGGAATGTTCACTGAATCCCTGTCACACCGGGACTGGTGTTGGTATTCCCATACCAATGCATGAAATTAGGATATTATATACACAGCCAGCACTGTTCATTAAGGTCCTAGCGGCTATGGCTGTTAAGCTAATTCTAAATAATGAATTAGATGTTCAATGAGCTACAGCCAGGAGAAGAGTGGATCTAACTAAGGGACAAAGAAACAAGCTGTAAACATCGTATTGTAGCGTGTCAGAGGGGTTCTCCTAAGGGCTGACGTGCTTCTCAATGGGTTTGCAAGCCTGGTTGCACAGGAACACATCAACCAGCATGGAAGTGTGCTGACACCTTGTTAAATTGTGAGGGTCCTGGACCGTTTCTTACAGTGTACAGTAGAGTGAGAAGTTCCCTCTTAACCCAAAGTACTCCCCAAGGTAAAAACTACAGCGCGTTATAATACCCTTTTAATTGTGTCCAGCAGTTAACGTAATGATTGTATTTACAAAGTAAACCACTTTGTGACACACACACACACACACACACACATGTTGTCAGAACAAATAAACAAAGATATTATTTAAAAAAAAAACATCTGTTTATTGTAGAGTGTCACCAGATACATAAATCACAAAATGGCTCAGGAACTACTTAAGCATAAAACAAGTTGTTATTTCTGAATCGTGACATATATTCCATGCACAGGTTGGCAGCTGTACAACTGAATTATACTGTGAATACAAGTGAATTATAATGTGAATACAAGTGAATTATAATGCTGGTGTATGCAATTTCATGTTGTACAGCATGGGCAATCCAGAATCATTTGGATAACTTCCAGGTGGTGCTAGCAGCATACGTTTCCAGGGGGGCCATTGTGAGTTCAGACACTACACCCCACCTCTCCCTTCCCAACACCCCCCCATGTTTGCCAGATAATCCACAGCCCTGGCCGACCGCCCAGCTCCCAGCCACCCATCGCTTGAGTGAGGTGAGTCAGGAATACATTCGGTGGATTGCCTTTGGGAAAAGCTATCGGGGAAAGTCTTGTAGAGATTTGAATAGGTTAATCAAAATCTACAAGCCACAGACAACAAGGCAGATGGATTGTCTTGTCAAGAGCCTGCTTTGGTGGAGGTTATGAGACGAATCTATTGCACTTTGTAGACAGACCCCTGTGAATATCCCATCCTGATTGATGTCTTCCTGACTCGCTTGGTTAACCTAATTGTCTTCCATGGTGTTACGGCACTGGTGTGCTGGCAAGCATGTTGCAACTTTCAAGAGGAGAGAGAAATAAGTGCCTGGGTGTTTTTTTTTTAAATTAAAAGTCTCCCAGAGTTTTCTGGGTGTTGCAACAGATCGGTCTGGCAGCACAGCGTGTGACACATATCATGTGCCACTCCGTGCTTTCATCGCTGGCTTGTCAACACGATATGCTACAGAGCATTACAAAGTTGATGTTGGTGAGATTAAAACACTCTGGGTCAGAATGCTACATGCATGAATCATTTATGTTGCTAGAGTTAGGAACAGGAATTGTCAAGAACGGGTCGAGATAATGTGGAGAAAATAAACAAACACTGTAGGACAAATAATCTTTGCGGAATGTCATCGTGCTCTGTGTGCATGCAAATACAAAGTCAGTTGAAATCTGTTCCTAAATCTCCCTATGAATATGTACATCTGTATACACAGGGTATTTCAATGCCAATCAAACACACGCTGTTATTAAAGGGCAAGGTTCTACAATATGGGTTTTTTTGCCTATGAGTGACGGCCAAAAATAAAACATTTACTATGGAAGTTGCTTCCCCTTTAATGACACTGCAGCACTGTAGGGGTATGTTTGCTGTCTTCACATTTGTTTTCCAATCCTAGGTAGACCCACTTGTGCAATTTTGCTTTTTTTTTTTTAATGGGAGCATTATCTTCAAACAAATTCAGACTTCACTATAAAAAAAAAAATTTAAAAAGTGTAGCAAAATATAATCCAGCATATTCAAAACATGTTAGATAAGCCCAGGGAGGTATGGTATGGCATATAAAATGCTAATTGCATTGTATAATCATGGGGGGGGAAACTGCAAAATCATTTTCTGGTAAACTTTTCTAAGGGAGAAGATGCATTAAAACAATAACAGGTAAAAGATGCAGCTCACATTAAAAAAGGAAAGCAAAGTAGGAGAAATCACCATACTGAGAACATGAAGACAAACTATCTGTTCTTTAAATATTCCTACTTAATAAAACTGCTCAATGGCACGTTTATTTACAAACAGCCTGTACATTTAAATGTGCTAGTTTTCTACACTATGCCAATACGTTCCTGTGTGTCTGCTAGCTGGTACTAAGACAGCTGAATCTCTATTAAATTAGATTAGCTCAATGTAACTGAACTTGGGTCCCATCAATCACTTAATAAAATATACCATAAACCTTGCAGTGTAATAATCTCCCTGTTGCATACAGTATGGTATAGCTATACATCACTGTTGTTAAGCAAATAAATATTTACAGAAAAAAACAAGCTTCAGACTATATATCTGCATCAAACCTCATATGCAAAATATAAAATGGAGTTCAGGGATGAAAATAAGACTCCTATTGCACAGCACTTTCACCCATTCCAGGTTTTACTATGAGCTTGATTAGCCCCAGTGTATACTGTAGGTAACAAGCTCAGGTCTTATTAAACTCATAGTGAAACCAGGAATGGATCAAACTGCTATGCAATGGGAGTCTTATTTCCATCCCTGGGGTTTATATGTTTCTTTTTGCCAGATGGTATTCCTGATACAGTTGAGTTGTTAGCGCAATGTAGCATACACTGCAATGTGTCAGCTTTCCTGTGTTTTTAATAATTAAAACTACATTTCATTAAGGAGCATTATTGCAACCAGTACTGTGTCTATACCTAGGTATGTTTGTTTGTTTAACACTTCTGTGTTTTACAGCTTATTTTAACAGGCTGTTGATGAACTCCTGCTAAAGTCAGCTTTGCTTATTGCAGATATACAAATTATAAATGATGTCATGTCAGCAACTAGACTTCTAATTAGAATTAGAATTCTGCCAAGAGTGTAGATCCTGCACTCAGAATGTCAAGACAAAGCATTCTAAGTGCTGAAATCACAACGAGCCCCATATAAACACATTAAATATGTTAAAATCCGCTTTTAATCTGTTTATTTTTTAAATTCAGATTTAACGACTTGTATATGTTTATTAGGCTACCTCTAATCATGTTGAGAGTGAATTTTCTCATGCACTCTTTGTATGACAGATTGCCACAGCAAAGAGTGCATGAGAAATGCACTCTCAACTTGAGGTACATGCAGCCACCGAACACATACAAAACTGTGCAAACAAGCGTCTTTATTGCCTGCAGGATTCCAGCTCATGAATTTGTCTCCCTGCTTTGCCAGCCGCATGACATTTGTCTAGTTTATCCAAACTTCCCACCCCTTTAGTTTGCGTATGCAGATTTGGTGCAAGCTCATTAAAGATACAGCTGTATCTCAGTGTTCCAAACCAAGCAGGCTTTAATGCTCGCTCAAATGGAATCAAAGGTTAATATAATATTAGTAGGGTCGACCTAAATGTGAATAAAGCCAGACGTCTTTAATGCATGTCATCTGAAAGGACCACGAACGCATTAGCACACGCTTCATTGCCTTTCAAGAACGTCTTGCCTGCGAGCCTCATTCTTCACCAGGGAGTTGAGATAAAAAGAGATCTATTCAGACCTCGCCTTGCCATTGTGAAACGAGCAGCACCAAGAACTGTATGTGCTTTTGACGGTGCATCGGTGTTATGCAACTGGCTCTGCTCTGGACCCAGTCCATGTGAGTAAGCACTCTGACAGTAAGTAACAGGGATTTCAGGTTCTATTCATGCTGCTATAAAAAAGGTACAGTAAAGGTCACACAGTGTATGAAAAGAAAAGCATTAACGTGAATGACAGTACGAGAATGCAAAAGCCTTCAAATAAATCATGTATCTTTGTAAACATTCAAAATCCTAAAAGGTATAGACAATGTCGACCCAGGGGACTTCTTTGACCTGAAAAAAGAAACAAGGACCAGGGGTCACAAATGGAGATTAGATAAAGGGGCATTCAGAACAGAAAATAGGAGGCACTTTTTTACACAGAACCAACTCCCCAGTAATGTTGTTGAAGCTGACACCCTGGGATCCTTCAAGAAGCTGCTTGATGAGATTCTGGGATCAATAAGCTACTAACAACCAAACCAGCAAGGGCTGAATGGCCTCCTCTCGTTTGTAAACTTTCTTATGTTCTTATGTTCTTATGTTCTCATGTTCTTATGTTCTAAATAGGGGATCACCACATTTTTACAACAAGTGCAGAACTGAAAAAAATGTCCCCTGACCCTTTTTTCATGCATACTGTCTGGTTGACTCTGCACTATCCCAGATAGGAAAAAAAAAATAATCCTCATAGCATCTCAGCCTATTCTAATTGAACGGCAAGGCAAGGGTTAATCACAAAGCTCTAACCATGCGGTCTAAAGGGGAACGTCTTGTTACTGAGTTACTGAGTAAACACATGTGCACTTACACTAATTACAATGTGATTATGCATGGTTACAATGTCCTTAATGTGTTTTGCATGATATAACCCTAACCCTATTCATAACTCTAACCCTAACCTCTAAACTTAACCTGAACCCCTTTCTGATACAATTGTGCACTTGCATATAGCATGCAAAAAGATTTGCACATTAAGTACATTATAACTCTGGATAATAACACTGTGAATATGTGTAAGCCCACATGTATTTACTATGTAAATACACAGTAATTAGAGACACTTCATGCAAAGTGTTATCATCAATCCTTTACCATGCACTGCGGCTTTAAAGCACAATACTGCTGCAGTAACCATATGTGTAGAAATAGGATTCGTGGAGCTGTCTCCAATTCGTTCACTCAAAAGATCCGGCTTAACAAAATCTGTATAATGGAAACAAGTGAAAAGACGAATGATTAATTATGCAGTCACAATGACATGGTTTTTCAGAGAGTTGTCACGGCTTTGACAAATTGCTGTGGAATCTAAATGACTGATGTGCCAGTTGAGTGATAGAGTTTTAGTCATCCCGTATTCTTAGAGTGATCTTACTGATATGACCCTGGAACAGGCGTTTGAGAGGCGAAAGGGACAATAATGAAATTATGCAAATATTCATGACAAAACTCAGTTTGAGTGCTGAGCTTTGTCTACCTGACAGCTGTTATTTTAATGCAAGTCTTGAGCTTTGTCGTTGGATGTTTGATGCACTGGCCTTCCCAATTTCATTTTTGTGTTGCTTTCAGCTCTCACAGAGGAGTTGCATCTCATGTAGAAAATAACAGTTGGGTGTTTGCAAACCATGCTCACAGTATTGAACAGTAGTGTGTTTGAAATCTCCTGCTTGTCCTGCAGGTATTACCCTTTTTCATGATAACACCTGAAATGCATCTAGTGAATGAAGATTCTCATTACATAAGGCTCCACTGTGTAAACCATGCAAATAAGTGCACATGATTATTACATATAATGTGATTAATACTGGGCTAGTCATGAACGGGCAACCTCCCAGTTATAAAACTTCCCATGCAGGGTCCTGAATACAAAATTAATACCGTAATATTCAGAATATAATGCACAGCCTGCTATAAATGACTACAATCACCATAAAATACTAATGCATAACGGAATTAGAATTACACACACTTTAATGGATCTGTTGGCCACTTTAGAATGTTTAACTGTCATCATATAGACAGTGCAACACCCCCAATCTCCCTGTATTGCTTCTAAGTACATGCACAGCACATTTGAAGCATGTGGCTATATCGTGTCAGTTCATGGCTTTTAGTTTGAACTGTGCTGAGCGCAGCGAGAGTTTAACAAAGTCATGGAGATACACTGTTCCTTTAACTGGTTTTTAAAAGTAGGCCATCAGAAATAAAAACGCCCTACCATGTTTTAATTAAATCCCTCCACTGCTGAGTTTGCGCCGAGTCCTAGGATCCCGCGGGGTTCCGACTTTAACAATATACCTGCTATTTCATTCTGAAGGGTTTCTTTTATGCTAAATGGGTACCCCAAGTGAGAACTACAACAGATGTGACGTGCCATTTCTCCTCAACTGTGCATAGGCTTTGCTTTACAAGATAGACTACTAATAATATAGGCTACATGCAGTAATATAGGCTGTAGGGTATAACATTGGTCTTTAGTTGAATGGTAAGACTTGCATTGCTCTTTAGTTGGTAAGATGTTTGTCTTTGAACCATATGGTTTGTGCTTCGTGTCCAGCCCTTGCCTTTCCTCTCATTTCAACGGGCTGAGATGCCAATTCATTACAATAGGAATTCACAACCTTTTTTTTTCCTACATAATCTGATCGTTTTCAGTCCAAAGAGGACTGAGAGTGACTGTGCAGTAGATCTTAGGGAGTGATCTGAGGGTAGGTGTATTGTTCAGTGTGCTTCTTGCTCCTGGGCTGAGGATCTGTTTGAATTTGCCTTATCTGGAATGAGCGAGACAGATTCTTTTTGCCCTTTGTAAATGTTACAAGAGGCAGTTCCCGATATCTTTCTTCAGGGGTCTGTGAGTGATTTTGAGAATATTTCCTTTTTTTTAAATGTCATATATTCCGCAGCACTTTGAGGAGGAAAGAGTTACGAGTAACTTAGGAATACATAAAAAAAAAAAAAAAAATCTGTGGGGCTCGGTGGATCTGCCTCTGGAGTTTTTACATTATTATTATTATTATTATTATTATTATTATTATTATTATTATTATTACCCTGGCAAAACAGAGAGCTCCTTTTCATACTCTGTGAATCAAAGGGCAGTGAAGTCTTTGTAAACTTGCAGACAGTTCAGCAGGAAATGAATGTCCCCCCTGAAGCTCTGCAGAAATGAAAATGGACAGTCCTTTCCCAGCTTCATTAGTGCGTTATTACCCATTCCAGGCAGAGCCCATCAGGGCAGGAATATCATCAAGAAGCTTGCGTGGATCAATCCGTTCGATCGCTCCGCAACCCAGACGTATTCATCACCTCCAGTCTTTCCTCAGGGGTATCATATGTCCAGCTCCTCGTGCTCAATGTTAGAAGCCTAGGAGTGTGGATCTGTGCTGTTTTCTTCTCTTCCTGACACCTTATTTCATCATTTTAAAGAGTGACCAGGAGCTATAAACAGCCCTGGAGGCCATGCTAGCCATTTATTTGTCTCCATGAGATCTGGAGCAGAGTCCCAATGCAGTGTCTTATCCCAGTGACTTTCAGAACTATCTGTAACTATCTGCGACCTTGTCGGCTTATTGGAAAGTCCTGGAAGTGCTAAAAGCTTGATAAATAAGGAATTCATATTTGTTTGAACGTGTTTCGCTAATTGTAAATGCAGGGTAACACAATCAAAGGGTGACACTGCTCATTATTAAAACATGCTTTGATGATAATCCATTCTCATTATCACCCTGGCAATGCAGTCCCTATTGCCCAGACTACGTAAACAAATGAAATTTACTTGAAGCATCATTAATGTTGTCCAGTTAAGAAGAAATTTACGAAGGTGGTGACTTGTCATGTTATTCAAAATGTGCACATGAGCAGAGGTGTCTCAATGACTTTTGAAGAGGCATGGTAGAGGGTTCCAGGGTTTTAATGGCTCGTCTCTCAATGCAGTGGCTGTGATGACCAAGGAGTATGACTGAAATGGCAATGTTTGCAGAAAACACCCATTGGGTGTCAAAGCATGTCAGTCATTAAGGGGAGTTGATGATTGGTTAATGGCAGGAAAGAAGGCGTTGAAGGGGACAATTTCACAAACCAGGTGTGAAAAAAGCAAGCAAAATAGAGCTTTCTTTAACCTAGTATGGTACCAGATATCATCTTTCAAATGAAAATATCTATTGCAACAACAGAGTGTCTTTCAATTCTGTGAGACCTATATATAGGTAATGGGTAGTTGATTTTTATGAAATTATTTGCTATAATGCCATTAAAGTAAAAATACCAAAAAAAAATATAAACCTGTATTTTAATCAAGAGTAAATAGCTTGAAAATGTTTTTTCTTTTTCTTTTTTTTATATTGCCTAGACTGGTCTTCTGTTTCTTGACTTATCATCATTTTCATCATTTTTCGTCTTTACCTGGCTTTGAGCTTGCTTTCACCTTGTCTATAGAACCCTTAGTGCCGAGACTGAAATGTCTTCCTCATTGCATTCAAATCACGTGACAGTATGACTTTTAAACCCTGCAAGCAACTCGTTGTCACATGATTTGAATGGGACAAGGAAATCTGTTCGTTCCAGGCATTTAGGATTCTCCAGTCAAACAATCAAAACCACTCCTAATGTTGGTACAGTAAGTATATAGATTACATCTGCAGCTTTTAAGAAAATGCATTTTAAAACTTTAAATCGCACTCTGGTAAACATGCTGGTAAGCAGTAGAGATGACAGAGTTTATCCATTTTTTATGTTGTTTTTTAAATGCAAGCACAGGCTATGTAGCGGTAGAGTTTTGATGACCATCTGCAAAGGTTCTTGAAAGATGACACTGCCACATAGATAACTGAAGCAATGCAATTTAGATGGCCCATGTAAGTCAATGCTGAAAAGCAGCCTTTCTCAAGAGATCAGCAATGGTCGATTGTTTCCATATATAACTGTTAGTGTAGCATTTAGTTTTTAGTTGCGCCCATCCGTCTTGCACACAGCGTCGGGTAAGACTGGACTTCATTGCATTGATACAATAGAGGTTAGTGCTAGAGGGCTTTTACAGCTGTGTGGAGGTCAAGTATTGCTAACATGGCATTAACACTCTACCTAAATAGTTTCAGTAAATCTTAATCTTGGTCTGGCATCCATCCTTTATTTTCCGTTGTCACGCATTTTACCTTTCAATGCAGGCAGACCAGGCGTTTCCATTCGGAACTGATTTCATACCAGCTTTTTATAATAAACCATTTCACCATGCTTTTGTACTGATTTCAACCGTCCCCCTGTCATCATGTAGGCTAGCTGAAGCAGAACCACAATCCATTGTATTTCTAAGTATAGCCACTGTTACATTGGTGTTTTAGGATGCAGATCTAGAGGTTACTGCCTGGAGTCTTGTATAGTGTTTGCTTTATACCAATAATGATGAGTAGTAACTTCCAGAGACAAGACCGCATTTTATAGATTGTGTTTTCCTTAAAATGAATGGTTGTATTATTATTCCGTTTGTTTATTACTCAGCAGTGTTCCTTTGCCTTGCGTTTCCCTGTAAGAATGTTTTTCAGCAAGCACAGGAGTAACCAGGCAGAATCATTTTCCGGCTATGGTGCTGGTCCATTCAATTCCACGCTCAACTTAGCGGTTACAGCGTCATAGACAAAATCTAAAGAAAGGACAGTATACCTTTAATTATAAGCACCAGTTGTTTATGTGTTATTTCATAGACTTGCCTACCTGGTCTGGTTGACAACAAAACCATAGAGTATATATAATATTTTTATACAATGGATTTTATGCCATCTAATATGGAAGAAGGGTTGGTTTCCAAGGAGCAGACAGACAAGACTGATTCTAAATCACATATCAGAAATCAACAAATCACAAATTCTAAATCACATATCAGAAATCAACAAATCACAAATTCTAAATCTCATATCAGAAATCAACAAATCACAAATTCTAAATCTTAGATCAGAAATCAAAAAAATCAATAAGTTTTTTGTCAAGATTCCAGTCCAGCAACAGAACATATTCGAAAGTTCAAAAACAACAACAAAAAGACGTGTTTGCATGTTTCATAGTTGTTCCTGGGAACTATCTTTTGTTTTTATGATTTATAGTATGTTATGTGTTACATAGTTCTGCACTAGATGGTCACCCTACACTGGACATGCCAAGACATCCCAATCCCTGGCTTTAGGCCTGCTCGGACTGACAGCTAAAGAGAAGGCCTCAAAGAAAGACAACCTCATTTTGCTTTTCCCAGTTATGAATTCTCCTGCTGCTCAAACCAACAGCACGGCAAGTGTTTAAAAAAACAAAAAAAAAAAAAAAATGACCTGAGCTGTATTAAATTACAAACTGTCATAGAGCTTCCTATTCTCTTGTCAAAAAAAGGGGGATAGGAATTTGAGGTTTGATAATTGAAGTTTGCTGGTCTCTAAAGAAGGTGTGCGGCACAGTTTCATTAGAAGGCAATCAAATTAGAGAGCAATAGGTCAGACTTCCGCTTCAGGGATCACAGTGATGTGTCACAGTTGTCAGCAGCTGAAACAGAATGGATTTGAAAAGGCAGGGAAACGACAGCCTATTTTACACACAGATACCATCTCGCCTCAATGTCATTGCATTATTGAGTCCGCTCGGTGGGAATTACACTGGATGCCAGCCAGAATTAATAGAAGACCTTCTGTTTGTTTGGGCTGAACCTTTTTCTGCCTGAAATGTATACTTCGTTTCGAAGGACCGAGGAAGGTCCTAATGGTTATAAATGGTTATAATTGAGGGAATATTTTTACTGTCAAGGGCACTGTGAGGACTTGCAGAAGCAGATCTAGCATATGGCACTGCACTTTGAATATAATTGATATGGCAAAACTAAGCTGGTGATAAGATACATTGCAACTATGCATAATAACACTGTAATTGTGTGCAAGTACAAACGTATTTACTAAGTAACTACAATGTAAATACACAGTAATTAGAGACACAATGTAAAGTGGAATATAGCTGTTTGTTTTAGGTTGAAAGCTTTTCCATGCATTGTACCTTCACTGATATTGGTTATTCAGCTATCCTCATTCAAGGAATGGCTACAGCACTGCATGATAATTCATCCACATGTATTTTTATGCAGTTTTGGATGTATTCTGCAGTACTATGCTGGAGGATATATATATATATATATATATATATATATATATATATATATATATATATATATATATATATATATATATATATATATATAACTAGTGTCTATTGCAATATTAGGAGGCATGTTCTAATTATAATAATAATTTCATTATATAAAATTCTGAATCATTGTTATTTTAATGACCAACTGCAACATAAGTGATAGAGAGCTGTACTTATTACAACAAATACAATTACAATACCCAAAGTATGCAGTTAAATAAATGGACCAATACGTTTAGCTGAAGTTGTCTTTTTTTGGTTTTAGTTTCTCATTTCTATAAATGCTCAGCATGTCCTCCAGGACAGCTGCTATTTAAGACTTTAAAATCATCAATGGTATCGCTAAAGTTAACCCAAGACACGACTTCGAATTCAGCACAGAGAGAAGAGCAAGAGGCTATGAATGGAAGCTGAGTACAAGTAAGTTTAGAACTGAAGGTAGAAAGACCTTTTTCACACAGAGAGTTATAAATGCATGGAATAGCCTACCAGGTGAAGTGCTAACAAGGGATGAGCCTTGATGGGCTTTTCTCATACTTTTCTTATATTCTTATAATTAATCTTAGCGATCTCTCTCTCTCTCTCTCTCTCTCTCTCTCTCTCTCTCTCTCTCTCTCTCTCTCTCTCTCTCAAATCAATTTTTTCCCCATTTTAATACCTTGACATCTTATTTCATTCTCAGGAAGGAGCGTGAAAGCATCAATTATTCAAAAGGAACAGCACAGTAAAATATGTTAATATCGATTATACATTCAAGGTACGCAAGAAGATGATCTTTTAATATGTGATTGTGAAAGAGAAGCATTGCAGAGTGATGATCAACGCATTTGTAACTATTGTGCTTGCAGTATTGAGTTGAATACGTAATGTGGGGAGACAGTGGAAAATCGACACCTGCAATCTTCATTCATTGTAATGAGATTCTGCTCTGGGAATGTGCTCAATTACTTAATAGCCCAAGTACAAAGTGAAGCTATTTTTCCGTCAAAACAGAACCGTGTGTGCTTGTGATTTATGATCCCGAGTAGTATTGTTAGCCTAGCAGTGCTCTAAACATGCTAATGTATTTATTCATGTAAATGGAGGTGGTTAGAAACTAATAGTATCTGTATGAGTGAGATAGGAGGTCGCTTCCTGGAGTTTTGTCTTTCAGAAGAGGCTCCCGGCCACAGGATTGTAAGAACTCGAAAATGACAAATGCAGTGGCATCATTTTCTTCAGGAGATACCACCAACCAATCGTTCCCCAGGAGTCCACTCTGCAGGTCCTAGACTGGAGACGTGGATGGATCTGCCCTTTAGTTCCCTGAATCCACTTTCATACATTAAAAAAAAAAACCAGCTTGCAGCTCATTCCTCACTGCGTTCAGCAAGCCGTGCCTAAAGATTACTTAACGTAAGGAGGCTGTGCCTCATGTCTGAGATCGGATGAAGATTCCCTCCTGGGCTGCTGGGACACACACTTACTTCCTGTTCGTTACTAATAACCCAGCACAGAGGAACAGCACAGCAGCAGGATAATTGAATAAGGAAATATTTTGGTAACACTTTACAATGTGTGTCACTCATTACTGTGTATTTACATAGTAGTTACTTAACAAATACATGTGCACTTGTGCATAATTACAATGTTATGCATAGTTACAATGTACTTCAGGTGTTCCAGTATCCACACACCTAGGTGTACTGTTAAACACAAGGTGAAGCCAGGTGCTGTTAAACAGCCAAAGCCTACAGATTTTGGAATGCATTTAAACACCCTGGAGTGTGTTTCTATTAATTTTGGCTGCCTCCTTTATTATTTTAAATTATTATTACATTATTATTGTTTGTTTATTTAGCAGACGCCTTTATCCAAGGCGACTTACAGAGACTAGGGTGTGTGAACTATGCATCAGCTGCAGAGCCACTTACAATTACGTCTCACCCGAAAGACGGAGCACAAGGAGGTTAAGTGACTTGCTCAGGGTCACACAGTGAGTCAGTGGCTGAGGTGGAATTTGAACCGGGGACCTCCTGGTTACAAGCCCTTTTCTTTAACCACTGGACCACACAGCTACTACCGAGTTTAATAAGCTGTATTTTTTAATTGCCTTAGTATGACTGTTTTTACGGTCTGGTCATCAAGTCTGCACAAGATTTCTGTCTGTAGCGTCTATCAATTCTACATACTAGAGACAAGAGACGACAAGGTCAGAAGAACATATTAACTTACTTCACCCTGTCTCTCAGGGTTTAAGCGTGTCTTTGTGATAAGTGATACTCCTCAACAGACAGACACCAATTACAGAACATGTACAAACCATGGCGACTCCACTGATGAATCCTATTCAGTCTGGAAGCCTCTTTTGATAAAATCCATCCACTTAAAAGAGTGATAACTAAGATTTATATATTTTTTTTTAAATCTTAACCAGCTGCATTCTCACTGGCCCCCGTTTCTAGGGTGCAAGTACAACTTGGAAAGTGTTATATATATATATATATATATATATATATATATATATATATATATATATATATATATATATATAGGCAGTTTTGTGTGAAAAATGCTGTAAAGTAAGAATGCTTTCAAAATAGACATGTTAATAGATTATATTTATCAATTAACTAAATGCAAAGTGAGTGAACAGAAGAAAAATCTAAATCAAATCCATATTTGTGTGACCACCCTTTGCCTTCAAAACAGCATCAAGCATCAATTCTTCTAGGTACACTTGCACACAGTTTTTGAAGGAACTCGGCAGGTAGGTTGGCCCAAACATCTTGGAGAACTAACCACAGTTCTTCTGTGGATTTAGGCAGCCTCAGTTGCTTCTCTCGTTATGTAATCCCAGACAGACTCGATGATGTTGAGATCAGGGCTCTGTGGGGCCATACCATCACTTCCAGGACTCCTTGTTCTTCTTTACGCTGAAGATAGTTCTTAATGACTTTCGCTGTATGTTTGGGGTCGTTGTAATGCTACAGAATAAATTTGGGGCAAATCAGATGCCTCCCTGATGGTATTGCATGATGGATAAGTATCTGCCCGCATTTCTCAGCATTGAGGAGACCATTAATTCTGACCAAATCCCCAACTCCATTTGCAGAAATGCAGCCCCAAACTTGCAAGGAACCTCCACCATGCTTCAATGTTGCCTGCAGACACTCATTCGTGTACGCCTCCAGCCCTTCGGCGAACAAACTGCCTTCTGCTACAGCCAAATATTTCAAATTTTGACTCATCAGTCCAGAGCACCTGCTGCCATTTTTCTGCACCCCAGTTCCTGTGTTTTCGTGCATAGTTGAGTCACTTGGTCTTGTTTCCACGCCGGAGGTATGGCTTTTTGACCGCAAGTCTTCCATGGCCACTTCTGACCAGACTTTCTCCGACAGTAGATGGGTGTACCAGGGTCCCACTGTTTTCTGCCAGTTCTGAGCTGATGGCACTGCTGGACATCTTCCGATTGTGAAGGGAAGTAAGCATGATGTGTCTTTCATCTGCTGCAGTAAGTTTCCTTGGCCGACCACTGCATCTACGGTCCTCAAAGTTGCCTGTTTCTTTGTGCTTCTTCAAAAGAGCTTGGACAGCACATCTGGAAACCCCTGTCTGCCTTGAAATTTCTGCCTGGGAGAGACCTTGCTGATGCAGTAACACTACCTTGTGTCTTGTTGCTGTGCTCAGTCTTGCCATGGTGTATGGCTTTTGACAGTAAACTGTCTTCAGCAACCTCACCTTGTTAGCTGAGTTTGGCTGTTCCTCACCCAGTTTTATTCCTCCTACACAGCTGTTTCTGTTTCAGTTAATGATTGTGTTTCAACCTACATATTGAATTGATGATCATTAGCACCTGTTTTGTATAATTGTTTAATCATACACCTGACTATATGCCTACAAAATCCTGACTTTGTGCAAGTGTACCTAGAAGAATTGATGCTGTTTTGAAGGCAAAGGGTGGTCACACCAAATATGGATTTGATTTAGATTTTTCTTCTGTTCACTCACTTTGCATTTAGTTAATTGATAAATATAATCTATTAACATGTCTATTTTTGAAAGCATTCTTACTTTACAGCATTTTTTCACACCTGCCTAAAACTTTTGCACAGTACTGTATATATATATATAAATATATATATATATATATATATATATATGGTTTATGATATCTTAAAGGCAGCAGTATTAGCCAAATAATATACCATCTGGAGCACAGCATTTTGCTCAGTAAACTAGCAATTTGTTGGTATGGCTTACATGCCTTGCTCAAATTGTAATGATGTTATTTAGTTATATCCCTTTATAAAAGTTTTCCAAATCATAGCAAATAATAATAAAGCCTCCAGTTTGGGAACTATAGCTGTGGCCCATGATTCCATCAATGAGGCAGTATGGTCCAGTGGTTAAAGTCCAGGGCTTGTAACCAGAAGGTTACCGGTTCAAATCCCACCTCTGCCACTGACTGATTTGCTGCGTGACCCTGAGCAAGTGATTTAACCTCTTTGTGCTCCATCCTGCGGATGAGATGTTAAATCAATGTCCTATTGTAAGTGACTCTGCATATAATGCACAGTGCACAGCCTAACTCTGTAAAGTGCTTTGTGATGGTGGTCCACTATGAAAGGTTCTATATATATATATATATATATATATATATATATATATATATATATATATATATATATATATATATATATATATATATATATATATATATATATATATATATATATATATATATATATATATATATATATATATATATATATATATATATATATATATATAAATGTTTTAACCTTGGCCCCAGACTTTTCTGTGCAATCCCTTTTTTCACCGTTAACTTTTTTTTAATCTATTTATTTTCTTTTGTCCATGTTGCATTATCACATTTGTTTAAAACCACACATCGTAAATGTTTTGTCTTTTTGTTCAAAAAGAATTCTGCTATTGCTGGCATGTCTTTATAAATGACCCGCTCCTTTGGCCTTGACACGCCCATAAAAAACAAGAACAAGAACCTCTCGCCCCCCTAGGTAGGATTACCCAGCATTCCCCAGGCCAGCAGCACCACACCCCAAACAGAGGCCTAGCAACTCTCAAGCCTGCTGCTGAAAGAAAAAGGGTGAAAGCAGGTAAGATTTTCAGCTTGCAACAAACACACATGTGATACATTTATAGCCTAGTCAGGGCTCCTTCCTTTTTTAAAAGAAAATAAGCATCGATTAGTTATTCTTTAATTTGTTTTATTGCTTAGATATCAAGATGGCTTGATTAGCCTGCTAGTCCCAATCGATGTTGTTTGAGATAGATGTGTGTTTGTTAAAGAAAAGCAATTTAAGTAAGGAAAATTAAATGAACAGAAATCATTCGTGAGACAAGGACTACATCTGAAGAAGAGACTAATGCTAATTTGCAGAAACATGATGGCAATCGCATGCAATTCAATAAGACAAGGAAACTCATATTAAAGATATTAAGAGAATGCTGCAGAGAGCACTGTGGGAAGCAGTGCTAAATTAAACTTCTCAAATGACGCATGTCATGTTGCAATCTACTCAGCCTTTTAAATGAATTGTTCATAATGTGAATTCATCATGTATTCCTGTGGAGACGGGCAGTTTCTCAAGTTGTCCAATCACAAATGTAGCCACGTTCACAGCTTATAGCATTTAGAGATGGCCGTTTTATACTGAAAAACAAACCAAATACAGTAAAACCTGTCATCCCTACTAACCAGCATTCTGTATTCGGCTTAATTTCTGGGGTCCCAAACAAATCCCAATTTGAATGGTCTGATCCCCTCTACTACCCGGAACCTGGCTATTCTGGAACCCGGCATGATTGCGAAGCCTTGTCTGCTGGGTTTCATGAATACGCCTGTGGTCCTGGTTTATTTAATTCATGGTGAAAGTAAAAGAAATGCAATCCTGGACTGTTCTTCTGCTGTATGTATTGGAATCGCTTTTGAAAATGTTAAAGCAGTTTACCTTTTCATTTCTATTGTTCAGGTACAGCATTAGATTTGACAGTACCTCTGTAATCCAGTAATCCAGCATAGTTTCCCAGTCCTAATCGCTGTCAGATTAGACAGGTTTTACTGTAGCTACATTTATTATCCCTGTATGCCACACTTCCTTTTTAATTAACAATCTCTCAACGGACTTACCTCTGTAATGAGTGTGTTGTTCAATTCAATCCATGCTGCTTGGACCGGGTAAACAGGGAATGGGGAAGTGCTGGAGGGAATTGAAATTTCTGGGAACTGAATTGAAGATCTTTTCAAAAGTGTATAAAGCGATCTCCCAGGTCTTATGAAAAGAATAAATAAAACTCAGAATGCTTGCAAATATCTAAAAGGTATATATATATATATATATATATATATATATATATATATATATATATATATATATATATATATATATATATGTAAGTGCCATTTGAAGCTATTTGGTCTTCCTATTGCTATACACTAGAATAACAAATACAAATGGTCTTGCGTCTTTTCTCCTGCAATAATAATGCATGAGTTAAAACTTTGTGAGTTGGCCCACGACTTCTTTAAAAAGAGTTTTCAGAATTTCTGCTGATATGGTCTCTGCTGCTGCATCAGCCAGGCTATGGTTGGCCTGCTTGAATCTGTTGCTGATTTTGACAAGTCTGAAAGGACTGGATTGATCATGAAAGATGAATGTAATTTCCTAGTGTTTCAATGAGGCACTTGGGGTTATGCAAGCTGGAGATTTCAGATCCTTTCTGCTTCGCAATCGAAGACGAAACTCGCTGATTCAGAATGTTAAAAAAAAAAACACTCAAGACATTAATAAGGAGATGTTCAGAATTAATAAAAAAACAATTTCCATACAATTATGGAACTGCAATTTGAAGGACCTTGGGAAATTACAGAGCATTTCAAACACTACGTCCTTCTATTACCAGGGTTCCATTATTGTCATGGCAATAAAACATGTCACTAGCCTCTGTAAATTTGGATCTCCACCAAATACCTTACATGTCCATCACTAGTATCCTTGTGAATGCTGGCTAACCGTTTTTTTTTTCTTTTTCTTTTTCTGATGTTTTCGACCTGGAAAAGAGCACGTCTGCCATGTAGAACTTTATTTACATTAACTTTACACGACTCAATGAGCTCTCAGTAAAGGATTTCTGTCCCCTGCTGTGCTCGTTCGGGCTAGGTAGAGCTCCCTCATGGTGTGTGTGTGTGTGTTTGAAATATTAGATTAATGCAGAGGATTTCTCAGCAGTCCTTTTGCAGCATAGCTTAGCATTTAACTGCTGAGAAGACTCCAGCAGCTTTGTGATACGGAGTTATCACTTCACGCTGAAAAATGACTGAATTTGCATTGTAAATTATTTTTGCCAACACCTGTTGTTTACCTTACTCTGGTATCTTGTGTACATTTTACCAATTAAATCAATTTAAACAAAGCAATGGGTAACAAACAGCCTGGCATGAGCATCCTTGGGTATACCAGAAACAAGGCTGCTAGTTTTGCATGACGGGTTTCTTGAGACTGAACATTTATTTTCCCTATTTGCAATTTCACTTTTATATTTGCATACTTTACATGTGCTCTTACAGGTCCTTTAATGTGGCTACAATCCATTTATGTTTAAATATGTGGCCCAATATATATGTAAGGGGGAACTAAAACGGCATTGATGCAACTATAGTATTCAGCAAAAGTTCAAACTTAAGATACAAAATCAATCAATCAATCCATCAATCTTTATTTTATATAGCGCCTTTCATAGTGGACCACCATCACAAAGCGCTTTACAAGATGCAGTAACACCAAGAAAATCCATAATACTTTAAATACAGAGAAATGCCTAATACATGATATACAGTAAAAAAAACTTGATTGAAATAATCAGAAGTCTTATGAAGCAGAGATGGCCAGGTTTAAGATTACCCACATGTAATGTTTGGAGTTGTGTTTAAAGACCTTTGTAAATGGCCACCTTTTTCTTGCTTTTGAATAATCAAGGCTTAGCTTATTACCTGGTTGCTGGTTTCACCTCTAATGACAGGGTCATTTTCAGATGCTTCAGGCTCTGCAGTGTCATGTACCTGCAGAAACTACAAGCGCACACGACTCCTCAAACACTATTCCTAATGCTCCGAACCCTCGTTATGAATGAATAATAAGGTGGAGCAGAACTCCTGGGAGATCATGCGGATAGGTAGGGGTGAGTTGTCGCTGTTTCCACCTGCTTAGTTATTGTCGTTTTCTTTCCCTAATGCAGATTAAGGGGGGTGGAAACTGATCATTTGCATGAATTAGAGGTCTTTCTGAGCGAATCACAAGTAAAACCATTAATGCTAGCAGCAATTAGCAGTACAGAAGCATTCTCCTCTGGTAACGTCTGAACGTTGAACCTAAGCACTTCCTGGATACTGCACAGTGGTAATCAGAGATATTGTATTTCATAACTATATATCCTTTCTGATTGCTTTATCCACAAATAAGCCTTCTCCAATTTTTATTACATTGGTTCAATTGGTCAAAAGAGCTATTTGTTACAGTTCTGAAATCTTATCTTAACTCATGTATTCTTCTTGTGACGTTGTGTATCACTTTCTGTTTCAGTCACCACAGTCAGGTGACTTTTTTTTAAACGCATAGAGCTCTAGAATATCTTCTAGCACAGCTGGTACACCAGGGTGTAACCATTAACCTGTCCCCCTGCAACACACTGTCTCCAGTGGCTGTAAAAAATATCTCCTTGGATCCGACGTATATGTTAATGTATTTCTCAACGGAACATAAGACAATGTAACGAGTGGAGGCCATGCGGCCCAGCTGTGCTCGTCTGGTTCCTGACTGGATAACCTACTCTGCACCCTAGTGTCTCTTCGCTGTGATTGGTGGATTTCCAATATATGATGAATGAATCTCGCTGGGGAGGCGACACTGATTAGACAGGCTAAATAGATTCAGTTCTTTCTGTAGCACATTGCTTTATGGGCAGGGTTTTGCAGACTGGTTAATAGTTACATTTGGGGTTATAAAAAGTCACCGGTATGTGATGATTAAAACAGAAAATGCAAAGTGCTTCGGTCCTGGTAGCCCCTCTTATGAGGTTGGTGACCCAGGATTTCAGTACGCCTTGACTGAAAACCTGCCAATGTTTTATCTAATACCCTTTTTGTAGATGTCACTTCTTCTTGGTGTGGTTGATTCTTTTATGATTAGTTTCTAAGGACATGGGCAGGGGAACATAAGATTAAAAGGTGTTTTTTATTTCATCTCTTTAATGAGTCACCACAGTTGCAAAATGTATTTGTCAGATCAAATTTACTCTGGCATCCCTTAATGATATACTGCAATCGAGTCTTCTTGGAAAAAAACACATTTTGTTTATGCGCGTGTATAGATTCATTGGGGATACAAGGAAATATTGCAAACGGAATGCAGGCAAATTCATTTCTTTTGTTCGTAACAATAAATTAGGATGTGATTGAAATAAAGAAAACTCCCCATATTTACTTACCACTGTGTTTTACAGCCTCCTCCTAATTCTCTGTTAATGAACCCGGTCTCAAATTAGCTGTTTATCTCTCCTGAACCATGCTCTGTTTGTGGAAGGTTATTAAACACTGTGGCACAATTTCAGTTAACCCATTCCTGCTGCGGTCTGGAAAACACTGACTGTTTCATTTCACTGTACAATTTCAAACTTTTTTACATTTTTTTTGTTTTAGTAAAATACAAGTTTCATACTACTTTGAGTAGTTGTGTTTGTATAGCACAGGATCTGCTTTGTACACAGAACTGTGAAGCAAATAACTGAAGCACATCTCTGCTCACTGTCAACCGCGGCTGATTCCTGGCTCTCCAGGCCCCAGCTCTGTGCCAAAAATCAATAGCGCAATGGTGAGGATGAGGTTTTGATTCGCTCGCTTCAACGCCGGTGAATGACCTGCCCCCCCTCCGGGCCCATGAGCCCAAACATATTTCCAGAACTCCTGAAACCTCTCCTTGGTTACCTTGCTTAAGTTCTGAAACACTGACACATCGTACTTATGTTTTGGGAAATCGTTATACAGTCTGAAAACTACCGACACCCGTTAAAAATAAATGCCCATTTTTAGGTAACGCTTTCCATGAAGTGTCTCTAATTACTGTGTATTTACATAGTTCTTACTGAGTAAATACACATGCACTTACACATAATTACAATGTTATTATGCACAGTTACAATGCACCTAAAGAGAATGTATAGTAGGATGGCAGTACTGTATTATTGTTCACAGAGAAAGTTACTGTATTAAGTGGCAGAAACAGTATGTAATTCATCATGAGCTTAATTTTCTCTAAAAAAAAAAAGAAACAGGTTTAGATTCAGAATAACCTTGAATCGCAATGAGGATAATGTTTAGGCCCGTCACCCTTGGCAACAGGTCTGTAAGGAAGGAAGTGACGTCAATACTTTCTTATCACACTGCAGATGCCCATTGTGTGACTCCACTGCCTTAGAACGGAACCACTGAAGACAATTTGATGTGAGTTGCATTCCTGAGTCACGCAGTATTTCATCTTGCTATTCGTGGCAAGCAAATACATCTCAGAAGCATAATCACTCATACAATACAGAGACCCAGAGATAATGAGCACACTGCTCAATAAAACATTAATGAGTAAAGTAGAAATTTGTGAATAAGGTGCCATTTAGATAATACTCTCTGGCCTCGGGTCACGCAATGTAACAAGAACTAAGCGCTAGACTGGAAGCAACACGATGAATACATACGAGCTGTCTTTTTCAATAAATGAACTCTCACCCAAGGCTTATGCAAGCAATCGTACTAATAATGAGTCTGGTCTGAAATATCCGTTTCCATGGCATTCCTTGCTTTATTGCAATAGTCTTAATGAAATGGTGTTTATTTTCTGTGTTTATCTGTAGGCCCACGAAAACATCTTCGGAGCAGCTTTACTGTTGAAATCTGGTTCTTTCCACAGATATATTTACACAGGTTAATACAGACATGAGCTGTTGATACAGTAAATACATTATATAGTGTTATTTAGACAGTTAGCTTAACTTCTGCACTGACAGGTTCTGAATAATGACCAGTGTTGGGGAGTAACACATTTACATGTAATTTACATGTAATGCATTACTGTAATCGGATTACATTTTTCAATAACTTGTAACTGTAATGGTTCCTTTTTCAGACAGGTAACAAAATGTGGTAACAGATTACATTTTAATATAAAAAATAAAGAAGTTAGTTACTGTTAGTTACATTTTAATTACAGGAGGAAACTTTTGATAGCTAGATCGTCCAAGAATATTTTGAGCTGCAGTCTGACCACACAAATAAAACACCTTCGTAAAATGTAAGTTGTGCCTGAGAAGTTTCTATTTCTAAATGTAACTTCAGAGTGATACGTTACTTGTTAAACTTATGACCTTTCTTTGAAAATTGAAAATCTAGCGTATTGAGAAAAAAAACTTTCAAATGTCTGTACTGTAAAATAATTGTCAGACGCTTTTGGTATCACTGCATCTTCAGGGTTTCACTTTCCTGGATCGCTTAACCATTCTCTGACGAGAGTAAGATTTAATTGAAACCAACAATGAGAAAGTTCTAAGTCTGACATTGCAAAGCTGAAAGTGATGGATCGGAGATGGAAAACACTTCAGGGTATGCTTACATGAGCAGGAAAGGGAATTATCAGTGGAAGAGCTTAAGATACTGAAGGTAATCAAGTTACTTTCTGACAACTCGCTGTGTTTTATGATAAATAGAAAGTGCTTTGTGTCATTATAAAGTGTGGTACGTACATTATACACACCGTAGAGAAAACGCAATAAGAGCCGACTATAACAGACATAGATCCTGGTGCACCTCCACCCCTATGGGGTTATTGATGCCACTTATTAAGAGCTGCCCCCCCCTCGAGCATTTAGAAGAACTTTTCAAAATTGGTCTCTGGTTGTCGCTGGAAGCAAGCGCTTTGAAAGATGCATCCTATAAACAGATATCCAGAGAACCTATGAAGACTAAGTGGAAAAGTATGTCAGACATATCAAGATGGAATTGCACTAATTCAAATCTCATTAGTTTTCAAATTAGACAAATGTATTGACAAGACGGCATTGACAAAGATGCAGTTACGGATGGCCGACCTGCAGATCTGACTCAAGACTAATCTAATCTTTTTAGAATTTCTCTCTCTCTCTCTCTCTCTTGGATGACTGTTTCCAATTGAATTCTTTCCTAGAGGCGCTAGGTCATGGATAAGTTCCAATACAAACATCAATTCCCCTATCGCTTCAAACAAAGGACACCTCTGGAAACATGGTGGTCTAATCTGTGCAGCTACAGATCGAAATATGCAATACATCTCTTAACCTTGCTATATCACAGAGCTTGTCCCATATTTTCTGCATTGTATTTTTGTATAATTGATCATTAAAATAGATCCCAGCATGACGTATAGTATACGAGTGGTTCAGTCCTGATTTTAAATATAATAGACCACAGGCACCATCAGCATATGCAGTAGCATGGCTTCAAATAAGAAAATAAATTCACAATGACATTACAAATCTAGCAAATAAGGAGAACACTTTACATGAAGTGTTTCTAATTACTGTGCATTTACATAGTAAATTATTATTAGGTTATTAACAGACGCCTTTATCCAAGGCGACTTACAGAGACTAGGGTGTGTGAACTGTTCATCAGCTGCAGAGTCACTTAGAACAACGTCTCACCTGAAAGACGGAGCACAAGGAGGTTAAGTGACTTGCTCAGGGTCACACAGTGAGTCAGGGAGTGAGCTGGGATTTGAACCAGGGACCTCCTGGTTACAAGCCCATTTCTTTAACCACCGGACCACACAGCCTCCAAATACATGTGTGCTTACACATAATTACAATGCTATTATGCATAGTTACACTGGACAATGGAATTTGTTTTTGCGTGTTACAACTCTAAACCTAACCCTAGCTCTTTTCTGATACAAAGATTTACACACTAACAATGAAAAATAACATTGTAATTATGTGTAAGCACACACGCAATCCGCAGTGTACAGGCAGCCAGGTCAACATGCTAAGAAATAAAATAAATAACATGATATGAAGCGTGAAGCTGCTGTGTTCTTGCTCCGCTTGTGCGAGAGCAAGAGCAGAACTTTTAGGAATGGGGGCATCGTTGTACACATTCGCTATTGCTGTCAAAGCCATGAGATGCTTCCAGATTGCACCCTTTTCCCTGGATACCAGTGCAGTAGTGATCTGACATGCAGGCTGGTATTACACAGTACCTGGGAATGGGATACAACAGAGCTGCATTAAAGATCCTATATAAAACCAGCTACTACAGCGTCAGAGTATGCAGGAGACATTATATATTGAATATCTTCCACTGCGGCTAATACAAGTCAACACTGAGTACTGTATAATACACTTCAGGAAACGGAGCACGTTTTAATGTCAACCAAAAGAAGGCTATGTTTTTCTGTAGTCTGGAGATATGAGTTTTAGATATTGAGCAGGTAGTGTTGGAGGAAAGTGCAAAATGGACCTGGAAAACATGACCCTGTAACTCTAAATTCATTCTTTGACATTTGCAAGAGTTTGCTATAGTGGCTGGGGCTTTACTTTTGCTTCGCTGACATTTTGCCAACGACTAACATATTTCAGTGATATAAACTAGAATAAGAATCACAAATGTCAACAGCATTGCAGATTTTTTGCTCCACAGGTTACAAACAAGAAATGGTAAATAACCAGAATGACAATCATTTACCACTCTGAAAATGATAGAGCATGCGTAGCGGGCAGTGACGTCTGATACACTGCCATTACAGATTCTGTCCCCCGCCGAAATGCCCTGCAAGACCAAACGAATGGCTTTGTACTGATGATACATCAGTAAACTATTGACAAGCAAGCGTCTATTTGATACTGAGATTTTATAGAAATCACCACCATTATGGTTCATTTTTTATGTGTTTTTTTTATTTTTATTTTTTTTTAAAGCCAGTATTCACGAAGCCAACAGAGGAAAAAAGAGTTTGTGAGAAAAAAAACTGCTAACAACCGAAAAAATTGCAATTAGTTTGAATTAAAATTAAAATAACTGTGATTTATCATGAGGATTCTAGTGGTGACTTGATAATTGAAATGTCATTACTGGTGAGATTCCGTTTAGCTAGAGGCAAGCTTTTACACGCACAGCGTCTGTGCTATTGAGAATCTTTGCTTCTTTGTGTTGAACCAGTCAACAAAGCTTGTTTACATCATCTCCATTAGCTCTGAAACTAAATAAGCTAATCACGTTTTTACATATTTACTGCTTCAATGTCTACTTTTATTCCTAATACTTACAGAAGGGTAGAGAATATATCAGACTAGTCAATATTCTAGATTAAATCATTTTTGACTTTATCAAATGCAATGGCCATTTTATGGTTCAAACCACGGCGGGACGGGGTCAGTCCATCCAAGTGTTTATTGTTTAATGTCTATTGAAGAAAATTTTAGTTTTGACTCTGACCTGCGTTTCTGTCAGTTTCTTTGAATTGCATTTCTCATTAAACACAGCCGTGGTCTCAGCATATAACTTAATTTACTGTCTTCAATGGGAGCAGCTCTCATTTATTGATATGTTCCAAAAGCTCATCTCCTCCTGAGGACCTTGGGGCAGTGCATGGACATTAATAACACTCCTCTACTCTTAACAGGCCATGTGGGAGGTAGACATTCAACTGCGAGACTGTCGCCTCTGTGGAGTTATCCCAGCTGCTCCTGTGACTAATTTTATAATAACCTCACACCTAACATTTCTAGTAATGGGACTGCATGTGCTGCAGGAACATCTGCATGTGGCATTGCCTGATCTCGCTTCTCACAGGACTGCTAATTCAGTAATAAACCTGCAGGTCGTGCATTGGATTACTGTCTGGGAAGCTATCAGTAAGGAATAATGTATCTATAATTGGAGTTTTGTCTTAATTCTGGGGACCAGGTTCAGCCCGCCTGTTGGTTAACTAATCCTATAGCATCCAAGACCATTAAATGTTCTGAAAGTCTTTCTGTCCCGCTCCCTGCAACTATAACTCCCTTCCAGGGGACCTCCATCGCTGTTCTGTTGTTGACCTCCATCGGTCTAACCTCATGGCTCCAGGTGGTCCAGAAAGCGAGATCTAATCATGCCATGTAACACTTTACATGGTGCCTCTTATTACCGTGTAGTTACATAGTAATTACATAGCAAATGCATGTGCATTTACACAATTACAATGTTATTATGCATAGTTACAATGTACTTAATGTGTAAATCTTTTTGCACGACATTTTCAAATGCACAATTGTATCAGAAAAGGGTTAGATTTAGAGTTAGGGTTAGGGTTCTATCATGCCCAATAATTTACGTGTTAAGTACATTGTAGCTATGCACAATAGCATTGTAATTGTGTGTAAGTGCACATGTATTTTGGACTTTCAGCTACCACTGAAGCAGATTCCTGGGATGTTCATGGAGATATCCTTTCTGTCTCTGAATCCAGAATCCAGACCCTTATTAGTGCGAGTCGACCAACTGCCAGATACGATCACTGTGCTTCACTGCTTTCGCTTCAAATTTTGGATGCAGATCAAGATAGATACATTTTCCCCGAAGCTTCAAAATCTTTTCTTTTGCCTTGCTCACAGACGGGGTTGTGTGTGTTATCATTGGCCTCTGCTTACAGACAGTGCTCTTGGGGTTATCCTATCAATCTACACGACCTGATTATCATCCCGGCGCTTTGACAGGGAGGCTTGCTCTGTTGACTGTGAAATCGCTGGATCAATTAAAGACAGGCTGGTGGGATGTACAAAAAAAATCTAGCAATGTCATTTTGCCCGCACTGTAAAGGATTTTCTTCGCTTTCTAATTAGGTTGAGTTTGGTGACTGTTTTTTTGTTTTTGTTTTTTTTTTTGGCCAGAAGGCAGATAAACCAATTGATAAAGCCAACTAAAATATGAAGAGAGAGAAAAAAAAACATATTTGTATTAAACACAAAACAAAAATATGTACTTGGACATACCTGCCAACTCTTTAGGGCTGCAGACTAAGGCATTAGACCCCTCGACAGCCCTCCAGGTTTTTTTATCTGGTCTACATTTCCTGTGCACTGGTTTGTGTTGTGGAAAGCCTTGCCCAATGGCCTTTGAGTTGAGGAGTCCTTTGTATCTTACCTTGTTACTGTCATTTTAGTACTATCCATGATAGCGATAGTGTGCGGGGCTAGTTATAAAAAGAGTGCTGTCCATTGGCTCTTTAGAAGCATCGTAGTAGGATGAAGTAGAAGTTCATTAAAGAAATGCTGCAAAATTAGTCTTTATACAAGCCGTGTTCAATGCAGGAGTCAGAACTATTTAGTCAACTTTTTAGCAAGTCAATATATGTACACTGAACAATAGCTGGTATCACGAAACATTTGCAGTAAATTGCATTGTGATAACACTGTCTTACTTGTAAATGTGTTCCGATACAATTTCATATCACGAAAAAGTGCATTAGCAACACAAGTATGCATTCCCCAAGCTACTGCAATCATGCCTCAAAGTTAAAGCCTAGCAGCACCGTACACTTCTGCTGTTCGTCTTATGAAAAGGTAGCAATGGCACCTGACTGTATAATAGGATCCTGGGCAGCAATCAGCGCTGGGAGCCCCTGTAAATCAATAGCAATTACCTACAATGTTGTGGGGTTCTGTGAGTCACCCACCACGTGGATGACAAACACTGAGCCATTCAAATTGGAGGCTGTTGACATTTCTACCCGCAAGTGAGCAGCTGTACAATAATCGGAACCTCGCTGGAATAGAAAAAGAATGGACTGCTAAATGACCGTTTTAAATTGAGACTCAAAGCCCTGGCTACAGGGATCTGGTTCAGGACAGTTTTGCTGGCTTTTGGACAGCTTTTGGACAGCTTGATTGAAAGGGTTTAGCCGGCAATTTTCCTAGCTGTCACCATGAAACCCAGCATCCTTCTGTCCTATTCCCCTTTATACAGGCGTTAGTAGGACAGTTTAATCAAATGCTCTTTGAAAAATCGAGTTCAACGGTTTCCTTGAAGGTGAAAACGTAAATTCTTACTTTCCGGAAAACATAATGGAGCATAATACTGTATGCTTTGAGTGTTATTTTAATGATATATATACACATAAAATAAAAATCTTTTAAAATGCTATGTAAATACACAGCAGTTAGAGACGCTTAAGGTAAAGCGTTGCCTTTTGTTTTTTGTACATCATTTTATAAAGTAGTTCCTGTTCACTGAAAAGAAAACGACCTGGTTCTAATTCTGAGAGGAATTTGCTGAATCGAAACACTCCACGGAGAGCTCAGGCAGAGTCTGCTGCTTTGATGTAGTAAACAGAAGCAGAAGTCAGGACAATCTGCTAAAGCTTGTTTCTGGCTCAGATTATCCCTGCTGGTTCAGATGTGGGGTTTCCCCTATCAGACCCAAAACATCTCATATCTTTAATTAAAGGGCATGACTTGAATTTAACAGAAGCTATGAAATTCAACTGCTGGCATTTACATTCTGGGGATGTTAAAGATCAATAGATGCAAACAGTAAAATACTACGATTGTATAATAATAATAATAATAATGGTAACACTTTCAATTACACTGCACAGATTATATGACAATGGCCAAGAAACTGGTTACATGTTGTATTTAAAAGGCTCAAACATGAAAAGCTGCTGCAGTTTAAGTAAATGCTCAATGTATATTATTAGCATGTATCATAAGGTTTGTCTCTTGCAAACATTAGGGTTCTGCACATTCAGTATTTATGTTATTTTCCAAACCCAAGTTTCCAGAATTTCCAGACACCTTGGGCAACCCTTGTGGGCCCCCAGCGGTCCCAGAAAATGTCATTCACATTCCATATCTGCGTTGGCATTAAAACCATCTCCTCCATCACTGTGCATTACCAGACCAGCAGTTCTGTTATCCCGCAATAACGGAACAGCAAATATAAATCATGTAATAAACATATCATTAACAAGCAATGCGTGTTGTCTGATTTAGTATTTGTATATTTTCAGGAATGGTCTTTTACGTTTTACATGTTAGGTTTGCACGACTCTTTCAGACGAAAGCAATTTAAAACACTGCATAGTTTTATTAAAGACATGATCACACAGTTGTTGAGCCAGTAGATATTTCACACCTCAGTCTTTTTAATATGCGTTGCTAATTTCAGTCTCGATGGTGCACAGGGTCTTCTGATTCAGCTCGACAGTTCTGACTTGCATGCTAATAAAACTGAGCTGAGCTTGGAGAGGTTGTGGCGGGGCTCTTAAAGACAGAGAGACAGCCACGCCTCATGCTCATGTAACAGGCAGGGTTGTGGGGATTCTGCCCCCTGTCGGTGAGATGAGACGAGGGTAAAAGCTCTCTAACTTAGAATACAGACGAGCCCGGCTCTTTTGCATAGCGGTTAAGGCACTCGTTCACACCCAGCCTCCATCCTGTTACGACAGCATATGATTCTTCTAAATCTGTACATTTGAGATGTTGCAGGACAGGTATGCAGGTAGGCAGCCTTGCATTTCTAAAAAGAACGATTTGGAGTAAAAGGGGTTTTTGTCAATCTGATCCCTAATAATTTTTTTGCAGGATAAAACACAAGCTCAGACTTGTACTGCCCCAGCACTGTTGCTGTTACCATAAAGAGTCTGGAGGCATCATTAGTCTCCTACACAACAAATCTGAGTGATTGGCTGACTGTAAGAAAGCTCCAGTAAATCAAGGCTTGGGAATACCTTTGAAATAACAACAGAGCTAAACAAGATATTAGCGTGCATTTCAAAGTGAAACCACTGACCTTTCTCTTATTAGAGGTGAGAGTTTCCATTTTTTAGCTGGGTGGTTTTAATCCATCAAAACTGTTTACCATCGTACACCTCAAAGGCTATTACTGTAGTCTTTCACACACGCCACCAGGTAATTGAAAGCCTACCAGCTCTTGAAGCAATACGAAGGGGAAGGGGGAGCTGCATTATTTCCTTGCAAATCAATTACCCTTTAATGCAAATAGTAAGGCGTTTTATTTATTTGTCCATTAGCGATGAATAATTCAGATTTTCATTGCAAGGAGAGCACTGAGGGATGGTGTCGATAAATGGAACAATAAGCAATTGACATCTTTCACCAGCGTTGTTTGTTCCTCGTTAGTTAGTGCTCTTTGAATCGATACCTTTCCTGCACTCTTCTTTCTGGGGGCAAGATGTAATGTGATATTAAGCAAGCAGCTTTCTGTGCGGTCTGCAGTAAGTGGTTGGTGCTAAATTAGAGACAATAAAATCTGAAACAGGTAGGCAGCTCTGATAGAAGAGGGCTTGACAAGTGAAAGGCTGCCATTAAGCTGTTGCTGCTGCTGCTTGGCTTCTGAAGTCCTGTTTTTAGTTTCTGATTTCATCAGGCCTAGTAGCAGGCTTTGGGCCTGGTCAGTCTACCAGCTGTTCTAAGAAGCGAGGATGAACCAGGGCACTCTCCACTGGCTTAGAACTTAACCAACACCCCTGCTTCTTTTCAGGAGGAGGCCCTGATTAGATGGATGATGAAAAGGGCAGTTTGTCATTACCGAAACTGGAACTATATCAAATGCTAATCTGCTCACATTATCCCTTCCTCAAATGTGCCCCCCACACTATTTGCAAGTGCCTTTTTCTGGCCATCGGAGGTGTCTCTTTCAATGCCAATGGAGAATTGCTTTTCATGCATTTTATTTTGCCTATTTGTAAAAGAACACAATCTTTTTTTCAATAATGAAGCATTGGGAAAATGCATTAAAAGCAGATCAATATATTTAGTGCATTGTAATTCTCTGGCTGCTTGAGAAATTAAACTAAAATGCTGAAGTCTTCAGAGGCTAAGCTAGTAAAATAACAAACTCGTCCAGTTAACTCTGCACTGATTGATGGGTTATTAATTCAAGTTGCAAATCATATCATTTTAAATAAACCAATGCTGTTATTTTCTTTTTTTTTCTTTTATAGATTCGAAATGTAATTTTAATAATTCATCTCATTGTCCAAAATGTTCTCGAGGAAGGGGGATACCCTGAACTTCCAACTCCCAAACTAAAGTAAATAAAAGGTCTAGGACTTTAAAAAAATGTTAAAAATAAAAGCTGTGTCTCAATATCTCAATGTGATAAAGACTCCGGGGAGCTTTCACAGTATTCCAGGGGATTCTGAACGTCCACAGACTGAAAACGATCTTGGTAGGTCTCATCTCCTGGAGAGTTAAGTAAATGCAAGATTGATGCAAGATTAATGCTTGTAATATCACAGGGGGAAAAGCACAAGACATCATCGCCAAGAAAAGTGCTGGAGTCTGCCAAGAAATGTACTCGGATTCATCTGTTTTCTTGAACTCCGTCCAAAAACGTTAAGATGGCACGGATGGATCAGTTCCAGGCTGTTTCAAAAGAGAAGCTGTGGCGGGGTACACCACACCCCTGTGCATATTATGTTTATTTCTGTATATGTGTGGTATTATTATTATTTAAGTGTATGTATTTGTGCAGTGTTGTTTTAGGTTGGCAGGGAAGGGTTAATTGCCTCCCCTGCCAAAATCACTTCACATGCAGAATGTGCCTGAGCCTGACTGAAAGATTAATAAGCAATTGAGCTCAGGCACAACTGCATAAAAGAGGCAGGAACCTCTCAGTCTTGGTTGCGTGTTCAGGGAGTTAAACAGAAAGATAAACAATTGCTACTCATGCTGGATTTGGACCGATACTTGCTTGTTTGTCTCTGTTTATTACTTGTTTTGGCCACCGTGCCGTTTGCTTTTTGTTAAGTGTTTTTGTTTAGTTTAAATCTTTTATTTATTATTAAAACGCGCGCCAGCGCTTCACTCGCTGTGCTGTGTCTGTTTATTTCCGGGTCTGACCACCAAGGCATCCTTGTGACAGAAGCAAAGAGAATTCAAGTTGCTAATGCAAACCTTGTGTTATCATCCTCTGCCAGAAATACAGGCATTAAAATGTTTATGTACACAGGGTGCAGGAATGAAGTGTTTCTAGGTTATAGACAGTGAAAAAGACTACAGTGCGATTTCTCTTGGCATGCTGCTGAGCAACATCAAGGGGATATTGAAGGCATTATCTACCTAATGATCCACTGTTGTAGCCAGCAAAGAAAAGCAGTGGTTCGCCCTGATCAGAGCTGGTACTTTTTAACCTGTTTATTTGGTAATCAATTACCTATTCAAAGTCCATTTAAACATATAGATAATAACTAAGTCATGGTAATAGTATAAGTAACATGCAATTGTGTATGCATGCTTTTAAAAATGTTGAATTCTATAGGGGTCTATGTAACGGACAGTGCTGTGTGGTGCACTGTCGTTACGGATTCTGTCCCCTGTCAGTGGGATGTGGTTAAAAGCTCTATAACCACGGAAGGAGCCCCAGAGCTTTTGTTTAGTGGTGATGACTCTCGCTTGCAATGTGCGAGGTCACCGGTTCTCCACCCTGTTACATCAGCTCAATCTTAGCTGCCACTGATGAAATAAATGTGTTGGTTTTCATAACCCCGGCACACAAATCAATTGACCTCAGTGTCGGTATTTAGATCAACCACCGTTTAGATCAATAGGGAGTCACAGCAGTTACTCTGTTGAAGAAAGAACAAAGGATGGGGGAGAAACAGCGGAGATGACCTATCCAGGGTTGAACTTTATAAGGAATCAATGGCATTGCCACAGCTAGATGTCCTGCTCAAAACACTCAAACATCACATTCAGAACAAACCTGTGTGTAAATATCGGTGGATATATTGGGAGAGACAGAAAGAATCTTCTTTTTCTTCTTCTCCTTGTTGATGAGGCAAGACATATAGTAAATGAAGACAGATCTTCATACTTGCTGAGAATTGGCTTAAATAGGTGGTTAACCAAGGTAAGATTGGGGCAACCTTGGCCCCCCATTTTGTTTTATCCATGTTGCTACTTGTTCCTACTGCATTAAAATGGCAGGCAAGTTTGCTCCAACTGTGTCTTGTTTAACTCAGCCTCCAAGGCTGATCCATTTATAAATCTCCTTTTGTAGAATTCACATCTTTATACAGATGATCCCTTTATTCTAACTTGGCCACTTTTATATAAGTGAAATGTTAAGGGACAGATTTAATAATAGATGCCAACAGGACATATTTTTGTGTTTACTCCCGTCTTTAATGAAGTCCCTGTTGATTTTTGAACGCTAGAACCAAAAAACTAAGTTTTATATTCCAATGTTTATTAGACACTCTCCCAAAATGGGGGTGGAACCCTTTAAAATACGTCCCATGGTGTCTAGGACCAAAGCTGCTGGACACTTTAGCTCCTAACTTCTAACTGGAATATTAAGGTAAAGGCATATTCAACTGTACCAAGCTATTACTGCAAAAAGATTATTTTAAGAGACTTCCAGCTGAGCTAAATCAGTTGCTATAGGGAAACCATCCGTCTTCATTTCCAAATGTTCCTGCTAGACAGGGGTTTCCATCATGTGTCATTATCAGTGCATGAAGTGGCTCAATAGAAGTCTCCTCTTCTCCGGGGAACACATCACTCACACACTGCTTGCCTTTCAATATGAAAACCATGCATGCAGGACACAGCTGGGATGGCCAGGTGCATTTAAAGATGCTACATTAAGCTTTTGAGCACTGGATGCTGCTCATTACTCCAAAATTACACGTATTACTCAGTTTAGAGAGAGTATAAATGACGCATCAATAGATTACAGTTTCGTATGTATCAGATCGTTGTAGCTCAACCCCCGAATGCTTTGCATCAAAGCGTCTGAAATGGACTGCTCGGGCATGTCTCAGGACAATGACCTTTCACCACCAAAGCCTCCACGTTGTGTTGCAAAGGCTTCTCTGTTTAATTGATGTTAAGAGCGCTAATGAAATGGACTGCTCGGGCATGTCTCAGGACAATGACCTTTCACCACCAGAGCCTCCACGTTGTGTTGCAAAGGCTTCTCTGTTTGATTGATGTTAAGAGCGCTAATGAAATGGGGTTTCTCCGGATACAAGTTGGTGTTTCTGCTTCTTCTGTAGGGACTGGGGGAGCTTTACTTAAAGAGCAATTTGGCATGGCTGTTAAATATCCTCTTAACCGGTGTGTTCTTTTTGTTTAGATTCTTTTTGTATCGATTTTTATTCAGACGTCACATTCTGGTGAGTAAGTTTTAAAATGGGTATTTTCTAAAGAGTAACAGATTTAACCTAAATCCTTCCACTAATGCACTATATATATATATATATATATATATATATATATATATATATATATATATATATATATATATATATATATATATATATATATATATATATATATATATATATATATATATATATATATATATATATATATTAGCGAGAGAGATTGTTATTTACAATGTGCAAGGCTTTTGCTCTGCCACAGTATTAAATACAATATGAATATGGGAATATGGTACCCTTTCACGGCTCTTTTTGTAATTTTATATGCTGTCAACTTTTGTATAGTTTTTTTTTCTTAATAAAGAAAGGTCATCTGATAAATCTGATCAGCAGTCAAATGACTTATTTTTACTTCAATTAACTCCTGAGGGACGAGGCTCGGTCGATCCGAGATTTTTATCAAGACCTGGCTCCCAGATCATTATCTCGGATTAACCTCCAGCACGATCCGAACTTCCTTTTGTGTTAGCAGAATGCTCTCTTTATCTGAGTGTCCTTCCATCCACACTCTTAACAACATCCACCCTGGATTCTCCAATGTTTCTGTTTCATATACAGCAGGGCTGGGAGAGCCAAACACTTTCAGTGATCTGCGCCACGAAACCTGCAAGTCTGTAAATCTCAATCTCATCTGACTAATATAACATTGCTCCTGGTTACCTTCCATCTGTTCCACTACAATCCTACACATACAGACACAACCCCAATACGCATCACGTTCTGTGAATGACTTCACCTGTCAGTTCTGGAGTCTCAGCTTGATATCTATCTGATAGCCACAACCAGTATGCAAATTGAATATCAGGTCGTTATCAAAAATAATCACTTTTTTATTCAAAAGCAAGAAGCAAAAAAAAAAAAATTTGTGTAGACTCGCAACACCCTTCAAATCTGACTGGAAGCATCCATGCGCATATACAGGGTAATATAATGCATTGATAACACTATTATCAATATTCATTCTGTGGTTAGACTTTGAAATTTCTCTAACAAAACAAGAACGAACGAAAGAACTTTAGTCTGGACTCGCGTGCAATAACTTGCTGACAAACTCATGAGACACAATTGATTGCATAAAAGCGCACAGATGGTTTCAACGCCTCGAAAAGCATGGCTACACCTTGATTACTTCCTGAGCTGTGAGTTTAGCATGGTCTCGCCTCCCTCCCGTAGCCCCAGACTCAAAGCATGATTTAAAAAATAAAACAGCGTACAAATCTGTATGTTATTGAACTGGTTTTGAGATGGTTCCAGAAGGGTTAATACAACTGTACCAAGACAAACGGTCTATAGATGCTTGCCTTGTGTTAAAAGCACATTAAACTGTCAGAATAAGTTATTTGGCCAGCACACTGTTTGTTTCTATACATCTGTGCTAATGCGCTGCCCTATGGTGACGTTTGTTGTAAAGAACTGCCTGCAGAAAGTTATATTTTTCCTTTATGATACTGTCTCTGACTTTAAGACGTATAACCGCAGCTTATCAACCCTTTCTGAATCCCCAAAGCCAGCTCAACGCAAGCCGTATGCTGTGCATCATTGTCCCAGCTGATGAATGCCTTTGTCGTGGTTTTGCAACACAATACAATTGTGTTCTCTGAGAAAACCGTGCGATAGCAAGGCTAGCTACGTGTTAAACACACACTGCACAACAGCAAGCAGATACATATCAAGGTGACTAAATAGAAGAGGGCGTTTCTCTATTTAAAGAGTCACACCAAGACCTTGTTTTCATTTTCTATAACATCTTGAACTTTCAATGTGGCACGGCTGATGTCAAGATCAGGTTTTGAGAAAGACTTTCAGCATTACCACATAAACCACCATTGAGTGTTTCTAAGTTCTGGATGATGTTAAATTCAGGAAAAAAAAGAATACAGAATGCATCCGTTAGAAAATGTGCTGTTTGAGAACTTAGAGAAGTGTTAGAACTATATGCACTACAGCATTTCTTCATGTGGTGTATTTCCAGACACAGTTTCCAGGTATACTGCTCTCCTCTGCTCTGTACCAGCCTTTCAAAATACCCCAGCAAGCAGGACAAGGCTTGACAACAAGAGAATCGTTTGAGGTCAGGGATTCTTGCATGTCGCTGGTTTTACAGCCATCGGTTGTGCACAGGGCCTGCAGCGTAATGCGTTCACTTTTGTCAAGTAACAATGTATCGCTGCCCCACATACCCTGCTGTTTATGTACATGCCACTGCTAATAATATTTGACTAGAATAAAATAAAAAAATGTCAGACCTGAGTATAACATACAGCATATGGGGAATGCATTCCAACGATATTGATTTGGGAGGTTAGAGACATGCGGCAGAGATCTGACGTGGTTATGAAAACTATGAGTAAAACTGAATCGACAAAATGTTCCTTGTGTTCACTCTGAACAGCACAGCTGCGCTGTATCTAATACCTACACATTGGTTTTGTCAGGGGACACTACAGTAGCCTACTTTTGCAGAACATGTTTTTCTAATCCAATTTAATTTCTAGTTGAAAGTGGTATATACGGGATTATATTTAGTATGTGGCTATATTACATGCAGAATTAATTTCAGACAATGGTGGCAGCTTCTTAGTAGCGAAGACCAAAATACGCCAACCATAGTCAAAAACATTTTTTTTTTCTTTCCTTATTTCCAGTCTTTACATTCTGACTGGCTTTTCTCTTTGTTCAACTTTCATGCACATAAACAGTGCTCGTGTGGAATACCAGTACTAGAGATGGCCGGTCAACTCTTCAAGCCCCACCTGCTCGGCATGAGAAAGTCTCTTCTGTGTCTGCCACTTGGGATTGTCCAGACAAGACAAAGCCTGGTAAAGCAGATTCAGAATAAATACATGCATACATTTGATGCTACTTTTTAACCTCACGGATCATTGTTCTCTAAAGGAATAAGCTCCACTGTATTCCAGTGTGACTCCAGTGTACCTCTCTGTGCTTCTCTTTATGCACTATAGCTTACATGACCTCCGGAGTGAAGTCTTCTTCATCCGTCTGATTTCTGCTCATGTTTCATGGAAGACGTGTGGGCCTGCATTTAGAGCAAACCTTTGGGCTTTGTTTTGCCCTGAATACTCCTCTTGCTGGGATCATCTTTCACCTTAAAAGAAACAGCAAACCATTACTGAAAACAAAGGTTTCACATAAAATGCATCCGGCTCTCATATTCTCCACAGTTTGCCTTCAACGATCCCTTTATAGCAAAAGTAATTCTGCTTTATTAAAAAACAATGCTATTGCTGTATTCATTTCGAACCGGTCTAATTGTGATTCTCATTTTAATCAATGAGCCCAAGTCACTTCAGGATAATCAATATTCATTTCAAATCAACTTTCACTTACCTTATGGAAAGTTTATACATCCATCTATAGGGAGATCAGAATTTCTTTTTTTTTTCTGCTGCCAGACACTAAGATCATTGGTCTTTGCCAGCATCTTGAAATAGCAATCTCTCTTCCTGTGTTAATTTGGTGACAAAAAACACCTCAGCAGATTTCTTCTAAAAGGAGTGCTAACCAGTTATTTGATATTAATGACCTCTTATTAACATTTATTAAAGTGGTCTCCTTTTCACTGTGCTTAGAATCTTTCAGTTCTCCGGGTGTGTCTTTTACATTCCAAATGTTCTTTCCGTTGCATCAAGAGGACTACTGTCTGAATCAGACAGGTGTGCAGGAAATGTGAGTCATGTGACTTGCCTAATATGCGAGTTCCGGCTCCACTACACCACTGTTCCTATGTATCCCCACTTGTGCAATTTTGCCAATTTTTGCCAACTTTGCAACCATTTTTTAATGCAAGCACTATCGTTAAACAACATGATGTTTTCATATTTTTCTTAGCTCCTAATGCTAAACACCATACAGAACGCTGAAGTTGTTTAAAGATCACATTAAAAAGTATTGCAAAGCAGGAAAAATTTCTGTAAAACCATGGGGAAACATAAGGATCAGTAGTTTTATTAAAGGTAAATATTCATTTTTGCCTGTTTTATAGACCCTTTTCCTTTGTGTTCTCTGAGTATGTTGTATATAATAATGTAGCAAGCTGTTGATCTGTAGGTTATATTAGGTAGCTATCTGAGGACTCTATTCGCAAAGCTTTAACTCCTGAGTCTGGTTTTTATGCATAAAAACAAGTATGATATTTATGGAACTGTCCTTTTACTGTTGTCAATGGAACCGCCAACGGTCCAGAACGGTTTCAGGAATATCAAACTCCATAAATAATCCTGAGTTTTTAAGCCCTGCATGCACGCCTGTTTTATTTTCCAGCACAATTACAAAATGCAACCCTGTGGCAAAGTGTGCTACAGTACAGTGCTCCACAATAAATTAATTGAATCCCCAACGCTTACATCTGTCAGCACTGTCATGCTTGCTTTGTGACAGGCTACATTAGCATACCCACATAATAAAATGCCATTAACTGGAAAACAATGACTTGGTACCTGCAGGTCACAGTTTTGAAATGTTGGGAGCCAAACAATCAACTTCAGATTGATGTAGCCTCATGAATGGAAACAATGGTGCTTATTGTAGCTGTCTTGAAGACTAAACAATGCGTTATGACAAGATACTTTACATATGCAGCATAAAGATAAAAGATAAGTCAAGTAAACAAATGCTTCGGCTTTGAAATATAGAACGTCCAGTCCTTTTTGTCCCCTCACCGCAGCGATTTCTCACACAGCTTAGGAGAACTGAAGGTTCAGTGGGCGTCCTCCAAGCCAGCTTTCTCTTCTACACCCAGGAACTCGAGAGTGGATGTCAGAAAGCTATGCCTCTGGAGGATAAAGGCCAGCCCTGTTGTGGGGATTTGCTGTGGTGAGAGAGTGCCATTAGACAGACTAAAGAAAAACCAGCTAGATATTCTTAAAGACGCAAGCAATGGACTAGAACACTATCATGGATATCAAAATGTATTTATGTTCACTGGGCCGATGTCTCATCTACTCTGCAATGGCTTGGGGCGTACTGAATTATTATTATTATTATTATTATTATTATTATTATTATTATTATTATTATTATTATTATTATTATTATTATTATTATTTTACAATAAGCGACCCCCTTTAACAAAAAAAGCTTCAGAGTAGTGACAAGGCGTTGCTCCGAATTGTGAGAGGTTAAATACATACAAGAAGACGAAATGCCTTAAAACCAAACAACAGTAAAAATCGTGTTCCCTCATTTAACAGGAATCGGTCACACAGCTCCGAGTGGTCATAACACTAAAAGGAAATGTCAGAGTGAAACCTTTAGGCTTCTCCTCTTATAAACATAATAAATTATTCTGGTGTGCAATATAGAGGTGCCAACTTTATCACCCCTGAGTTTCCACGCGCATAGATCATTTAGAGTCGTGAAGAGATGTCCATTTTAATGAAAACGTACTGGGACTATATTTCAAAACTCTTTTTTTGTTTGTTTTATTAAGACTGGACTGTAGGGCCAAAGTAGGCCCTTGTATTGAATATGCAATAGTTAAAAATAAAATAATAATAATAACTAGGCTACACTTCAAATATTACTGGATTTAGATACTGAACTTGTGCTATTTAAGCTACAGTTGCAAAACAGCAAGAAAGGTCAGCATTCATGGATGATGAAAAGAAAAAATATATATTTGCATTGCACAGTGCTGTGTCAGCTGTGAGTGAACTTTTAAAATGAATCAGTAAGCACAGAGACCACAGTCCAGCATATCCTGTAGTTATTCATGTCGAATGGAAAAGCTAGGATTTGAAAAGATCATGATGATGTTTCCAAACAGCTAAATGGGCTTGTGGCTGCAATGTAATTTTGAGTTCATTTTCTTTTCCGTGTTTTATAACCTGCTTTGTTTTCCAGCACGACTGTGTCAGCGCACCTTTTTGATTAAATGTTCAAAATAGCCGAGGGGCATTCAACTTCCTTTTATCTTGATTTTGTTTTAACAGTGTTACACTGTAAAGAAAATTAGTTTTTAACAGTCTGTTCAGGACAAAACCTCAATCTATGTCATACATCTGTGACATGAAAACATTTTGTGATGACATTGGCGAACACAGACAGGGGTGATGCATATGTAAGGCTTGTAAATGTACATGCAGTTGATTTAGCTTTTCATCTTGTGAGACAGCGGTTCGTTGTAAAGCACACACTGACATTGCAAGCGCTGGGACGCTGTCAAAAACATCACTGTCTGAAACAGAGGTTAAACGACATGGAAAGCAGGTACCTGGTAAGTGTTTTCATTAAGTGTGCCAATGCTGCAGCCTTAAAGGTATAAGCAAGGCTTTAAAAGTTTATTTTCCATCCCAGCATCCAGTTCCCCGCTGTTTTGCTGTTCAGGGCGTTATTTTCAATCGAGGTGAAGACACTGTTTCTGTCCCATTTGATAGTTGTGTTACATCTACTTAGGACATGACTTAAACATGCACTTCTGGATAAAGCAAGGAATAATACTTTGCACATATATGTGCATGTGTTATAAAGCTAGGGTGACGCTTTACAGGGTCTCGAATTACTGTGTGGTTACATTGTAGTTACTTAGTACATGTATGTGCTCTTACATATAATTACAATGTTATTATGCATAGTTAACTTAATGTGTGAATCTTTTTTGCACAGTATAACCCTAACTCTATCTCTAATCCCTTTCTGATACAATTCTATGCTTCCATATATCATGCAGAAATATTTACACGTCAAGTGCATTGTAACTACGCATAATAACATTGTACTTACGTGAAAGTACACCTGCATTGAATAAGTAACTGCTATAACAAATATACACTAATTAGATGCAATTCATGTAAAGTGTTAGTAAAAGTGATTGCTCTAAATAGGAAACTGGGGCTGGTTTATTTTTTTTCCAGTTATTGAATAAAAACGAAACGGTCATCCGGAATCATGTTATTAATCCAGGATATAGACAGGAGGTGCCGCTGTGCTGTTTTCAGAAAATGACACAGCTTGGTTTGTGACCTGTCTTTCATTCCGGAACTTTATTGGGCTCCACACCGCCTCCTCTGATTCTGCTGACCATGCAGTGATTTCATTGCATGCATATGCATGAACAGAAACCTGACACATTTCTATTCGACCCGGTGCACAATGTTAAGCAGAAGGCAGAAAAGCCCCCTCTAGCTAAAAGCCTACATTATTAATGCTGCAAATAAAAACTGCCTCTATAACATTGAGGCAAAAGTGATTTTGCTCAGAAAACGATATATATGTGTCATTTTGTTGAATTATATTTAAAGATAAACTCAAAATAAAGGGGTCAGGATTTCAACATTATGTGCTTTGAATTTCAATTGTTGTGGGACATGCTTTCCTGGGAAACCCTGTCTCCTTCGATTTACATCTGGAAAGCCAAACTAAATGCTTCAAGCCAATTGAGCACGTTTGGGATGAACTTGAATGACCATCATCACAATCCTCTGCCTACCTCTCTGGAATAGTTAGAAAGTGTGACAAATAATAGTTCAAGCTGAAACGATGAAAGAGAACAATAGGGAGCACGCATAGATATTAAACAGGTAAGATATTTAATACCAGTCTTTCTGCATGACTGTCTGTCCGCACACATGTGTTAGTCATTGCAATAAACGCTCACAATTATACTGTATCCTAAAAATGTCATTTTTCTTAGTTTTCCTGTATCGTTTATGCAATTATTCTAGTGCTCATATGCCTCACCTGAGTTCAGGGGCTGCTCTTTAGTTCTGGTTGGCTGTCTTAGATCCATGTAGGTTAGATCAAAGACTCTTTATAAATGTAAGAGCAAGACCCATCTAGTGAGCTCCAACATTGCAAGCAAGTTCTTTTTAGTTCTGCTGTCAATGCACTGCTATGAAATCCATGGTGCACTTACTAATAACATACACTTCAGCTGAACTAACCTGTTTTACAAATGTCAGTGACAGGCAACTAGAAATGAAGGCCAGCTCCTGAACTCATAGGCAAAGCACCTTGACGCAGACTTACTAAAAAAAAAACTAAAAATATTTTAGTAATTACAATAACAAGTCCTCAGAATTAGTACAAAAATCTAAAAAAGGTAGGGGAGCAGTAACAAAAATATATATATATATATATAACATTAGAAATTGCAATTCAAATGAGATGTGGGGTCTGCTTCACTTGATCATACATTAGCAGAAATGCACCACATAGGAATGCAATACACATGGAAAACAAAAGACTAAGACTGGGTAATTTCTGCAGATATACCCAAATGATAGTTCAATTAAAGGTGAAACTACTTCCATTGTAAATATTTAATTTGCAATTGTCATTTACAGGCACCTTATAGACTCCTTGCAATTGCTTCAGAAAAAAAAAGTCTATACATTTGAATGATTAACAATAAAAACTTCAACACCACAGTGATTGGGGAGTCATAAAACAGGAAAAGGCTCTTTAGCAGAGCTCAAAAATCCCGGGATCTAATTAAACACACAGATCTTTAGCTCACCCTCTTCTCTGTTTTTATAGCTTCTTTAGATCAAAGGGGTTACTGCTTTATATCTCTCTCCTTCCATACAAAACAAAAATCGTTCAACACAGTGCGTCACTTAACAAGGCTGGCAGTTAAATAGTTCATGACCGCCGCCGCTGTGGGCAGGTTTGAAAATCCTGTCAAATACCAAGGGAACGCTGTTCAGTTATTCCTGGCCTGCATTGAATTACACACTCATCTTCCTCTCCTGCTATACAGAAGCTATTCAAACTGAAAATAATGTAAGCAGCAGTCTACATGCTACGGTGTGCCAAGCAAATTAAGACTTCAGTCAAGCAAAACGAATAAAGATTTGGAGGCACCACTGCCTCTGAAAGACCTCAGTGGTGCACGACTGGTTCCGGAGGGCACCCAGTGCTCAATCCAGTGCACTGAGAGAATTATGTATACACTGCAATTTCTCTTCCATCCTTTCTACTTACTGCTTTTATGTTATATTATATACCCAGTACAGTAATCCTAGCTAAGCCACAGCATTGCATAAGCCACAGAAAACTGGCGGATTATGCAGTGTGTTGGTTTTCAGAGGTGCTGTAAAATCTACTACAGTACTTAAAAGAATGTATAAATAACACACTGTTTGAACCCTTTGAAAAAGCTCTACAATGCATACAGTAGAAGTCCTGTTCAGGTCCACCCTGTAACTCTTTGAACAGGCTTTTGATTTGGTAGGGCATTCCTAGCACAGACTTTATAATAAGAAATACTTTTTCCTTCTGGAAGACATACAGGTTCAAAACACACGCTGTAACCAGCGCCCTCATTACAGCGCAGATGACGGTTAGCTTTGAGAATCTAGCCCAATGTGCTCTTCTTGCTTGGAGTAACAAGCGGACTGACATGTGACACTGTGATTTACCCATCTGCGCTGGAAAGCAGTGGTGCAAGCAAAGGTTAGAAGCTATTTAACATCTGCTCAAAGCAGACCCAAATCCATCAGGCTTGTTGCTGAGGCACACTGATCCCAGCATCTGGTCATGCAGATAAGGCAGATGGGGCAATCCAGTTCAGCAAAGGGTTAACTGGAGGAGGTTGCTGGATTGCCAGGCTCATTATCACCTAACCTGAATGAAAGAGAAGCTTCATCTGAGACTGGCTGCAGGTGATAAAAAGCAATTAAGTTTGGGAAAGAAAGTGTGAGTGTACTGCATGTGCGTCACACTGGGGGAAGTCAGAATTAGAAACAGCAAAGGACAGTTTGTTATAAAGCACCTTGTTAGCATAAAGGCACTCTGAAGCCCTTTTCTTGTTTGGTGATGGATATGTTTTACTTAATCAGATCAATTCGATTTTCAATTGGGACTCCACTGTCTCTCCAGCTCACATTGACGCTGGAAGTTACCTAATGAGCGTCCAATGCAAGCAAGAGGCAGGTGTTTAAATCTTGGAGTGCCAAAAACAAACACGCAGGTAGACCATCGATGTATGCATAGTAATTCTACAAAGCTGTGCCACGCACCGGTATATTTTGTTTGCAGATTGGGTTGTAGGTGGCAGCCCCAGTTTGATATTGGAACAAGGTGAGATTGAGTTTACCTCTAAAGCGTTTAAACTTAACTGAGAGATATCAGCCATTATGTGTAATTACATTATTCAGTACATCATGCAATACATGTGCTTTGCTGTTAATTAAAGAGCTTTAGTACATTCTGAATTGCTTACTAAGTTTTTCAGAGCTTACACATTTCCTGATTCCTAATTATACTGTTTTGCAAAAAAAGGGGGGGTTTTAAAAGTTGATATTCCTTTAAATAACTCCACATCCGATACACGCAGCAGGCAGAAAGTGGGCCACCTAATTCAAGACAGGCTGCACTGTCATCAGTGCTTAAGGAAGAGTGGGCGCTTAGCCAGCTATATTAGTGTCGGAACATTTCAGGACGTTTAATGCCAACATCTGCTATCTGAGGACATTTTTTCATCACCTCTAAACTTTAATCCTGCCTTTAGACAGGTTCAATCTTCACAGCAACTCTTTCGAGGAAAGATAGCCTACTGGACCAGTTGGCAACTCCCTGTGTCTGTGTTTGTCGCAGCAGTGTTGATAGGCGTGTAAGGGGAAGCAGCTTTTGCAATTGCAGAAAACCATGCTACAGTATATATAGATATAGAGAGATATATATAGATATAGATTATCGTATAGGGTGCAGTACAATACTAGCTGACATCCGGTGTGCGTGTGTGCATGTGCGTGTCTCACATTGAATACATGTAGGTCGTGGTAATCTATTTGCTCTTCATACTGCTAGTTCTAATTGTTCATGTCCAGCTAACTTTTTTTCAAACCATTTCTTTTAGCTAATATTGAGTAAATGAAACCTTGGTTCTGCTCCAGTTTACTTTAGCATATAGAGTGTTAATCTGCGAGACCAATTTTGCCTGATTTGCTTTAATTTATTCATGGCATCACTTTGGCTCCTGAGCAGGAAATTAACATCTTTTAATTTCCTTTATTAAATTTCACACATTCATCCTTGAAGTTAATTAAGAAAATCAGTACTCTGCCTGCATTGCCCTTCCTACATCTCAAAGACTGGAACTTGGCTGTTTAGATCGTCCTATTAAAATAAGCGATACCCACGGCTTTAAAATACAGTTTCATAACTCTGTTGAGCTTTAGCAAGATCTCACTAACTGTGTGTTTTGTGCTCATTTTATTAATTCAATTGAGGATCTACAGGTTTTACAAGCGCCTTGCTTCTACTAAAATAATCTTATCTAAGATCAAAGTTTACTTCCATCTTAAAATATTTCATGTTTTGTGTCTAACAACGTTGTGATAGTTTTAAATGATATCCATTGTGCTTAGCAACTGAATGTATTTGCACTTTTCATGACACAACATAGTAAATGTAGACCCAAGAGTGGAATAAATAGCAGTAGCTCATATATGTATTGCACCTGGGGCTTTTAGCACATTTAAAATGTTTCAAATGACACTAGAAAAAAGAAAAACAATAAGTGAATCTGCAATAAATACAACAGCTGTTTAACTATTGCATTCTGATGGCGTTATTATGGATTTTTAACTGCTGCTTTTTTCACTCCTGAAATCAGATCACCCTAACCCTGTGAACAAACCGAATATTCAGAGTCGCTTTTATAAAAGTGTAAGAGAGATTGCAAATCGCTTCAAAACCTTATGCTGCTGTTTTCCGTCAAAGCACAAAAACAGGCTACTGTTTTCTGATTCGCATATGTTTGACGGTGATTACCTTTAGGAAATAAAGACGCGAGCCCTTCAGACTCGCTGAGTAGGGGTTTATCAAATAATTACAATGATGACAATCAATGTGGGAGGAATGGGACAGTTTTATGAGGGCCTTTCGGAACACAAAAGGGCCTGGAATTCCAGGGGGGCTGAGATGAGGGTCAGTCGGGAGTAGGCTGCAATTATAATATGCACAGTGAAGCCTTTCATCACCACAAGCTACCTAGCTGATAGGAGACTGGAACTGGCTGTTAAAGATGCTTGAAATGCTCGCTTTATTTTATACCATGCAGTTTACTGGCAAATTGCATCTAATAGCATGCCCTGTGGGGCTGGGATTCAGATCCTCCTCACAGCTGTTCATTACAATGAGAAAATGCAGAACGCCAGGTTCCATGTCTTTGGACGAAGCGGGAGTGAGACAGAGGGTGGAAGAGCTGCTGGGGGGAGAGCGACTTTCTATTAAAATGTCGGGCGGCTCCTTAGCCATTAGAAAGTGTGCAGTACTTTAGTGTACAACTGAACAGAAGATGCTGCCTTTCAGGGGAGTGCTAACCAATGTTTAAACCACATTTCTTAGATTTTGACTCGCAGCATTGGCACAAAAATATTGACACACGCTCCCCTTTACTTATGTCTTTTGGTTTTTTGCTTGCATTTTAAACAATTTGGATATTTCAAAAACAAGCCAGTAACACTTTGCGTTACATGTCTCTAATGACTGTGTATTTACAGAGTAGTTACAAAGTAAATGCATGTGCACTTACCTATAATCACCATGTTACTGAGTTACAATGTACTGAACGTGTAGATGCTGATACAGTTGTGAGCTTACATGTACTGTGCAAAGATTTACACATTAAGTACCTGTAAAATGAATTGCATGGCGGAGAATTTTAGGGAACTATTTCGTTAGCTACAATTACTTCCAAACTCTCCTGGAAGGTTTTGTCAATAGGGTCCAATTAGAGACAACAGAATAGATTTGATAGCTTTATCACTGAAGGCTCCCATCTACCCAGTATTAGACCTGTGTTTGTCGTTCCGCTACTAAAACGACGCTCCCAAAGCTTCAGGAACGATTGCACGGTAGCTTGTGTTTTAGATAACCAGACAATAAACTCTCTTAATGGCTCATGCAGAATATATAATACCGGGCTCTCAGTGGTATGCAAAGTCTCTCCAATGCTAATCAAACACTGTGGTACACAACATGTAACACAGCCATTTTAGAATGGATAGCAAGTGTGTTGTCTTAGGTACCTTATTCTGTGCATAAGTATGCTGTCAGAACAGTGCTGATACAATGACAGTGCTTGCCAGAGGTCCAACCCAATGTAAACTAATTACTTGAATTAATTTGTGAATCACTAGAGAACAGTGTTGTTCGCCTCCACTCTTCCCTGTGTAATTGGTTGCATGTTTCCTGACCTTTTCATAAAGCTATTTCCAACCACTCGTTAAGATTTCCACTCCTCTTCCCTGATAGTTAAAGGGCAAGTATATTCAAATGTCGTCTTTTTTTTTCTATTTACAGACCTTTATTTTCAATGATATTTGCATTCCTTGGGAAGGGTTCTTGTTTCACTTTCTCAATATAAGATTTTAGAAGTCTGTGTTGAGGTGCTTTGACTGCCAGGAGTTCAGTGCTGCTTTTCAATTGTATTTGCCAGACATATGCACAGTCATACTGTCAAGAGCAGCACACTCTTCAATCAGCCCCCGAGTGTAACTGGTGAGCGCACTAGTGTCGGTTATACCAGCTTCAGCCTGTCTGTCTGATAGGAAGATCTTCTTCTGTTTAAAATAACTCTCTTCCCACCCCTCACCCCTCCCTCCACACAGCTCTTCGTCTGTTCAAGTCATTATCTTTTGGGCAGAACTCTCCCAACATCACAGCCAATTAAAACACAAATGCAAAATAAGTACATTCGTAATCTGGTGGTTATTTCCCACTCACAGAGAATGGGATCACCACCTGGGGGTTGTTAATTGAACATTATATTTTAAAAAAAAAACCTTCTGGGGAAGCAGTGTCTGCAGAGGCATTGTTAACAAGTTGGATTAGCTCTCCGCAATTTATTAATCGGTAGGAATAGTAATTCTAGTACAAATATATATATATATATATATATATATATATATATATATATATATATATATATATATATATATATATATATAGGTATATCAAATTGAACTGGGAAGCTCTCAGCTGTCATCTTATTCACCACACCTGAGTCAGTCCTTAAGATATCTCAGCCCACTTCCTGCTTTACACTACCAGTGTTTGACATTGAAATATCTCATTTACAATTCACAGTGAGACACGGTGCAACACTGTAAGTTAATATGTAGTCTGTCTCTTATTGTATATGACATACCGATCACCTGGGTGTTACTAAAAAAAAAGAAACATAAAATATAACAAACTATTAAAAAAAACTGTTTAACTAAATGACATGCTGTGCTGCTGGGCTAATTGCACACGTGACACTTGTGTAAACGCATATAAAACGTTTGTTTTTGTATTTTCACGATCCATCTGCTGAAAGTCAGGGCACTTTTCAAGATAACTGAGAAATGCTGTACAAACAAGATTCCTGAAATCATATATATAGAGAGAGAGAGCATAAATCAACTATGGATTTCAGTGGCAGTGCCCAATTTAGAGTATTAATAATTCATAAACATCCTGTAAATGTAGAAAATACGCAATCTTCCGGGTGCATAAAACGTGCGGTCGTTATTAGTCATTTAAGGGGAAAGTCATTTGATTCTATTCAAGCACATAAGAAAGCCAACACAAACCGAGACACATTTTCGCTTGGAAATCGCCATGTGATAAACAGCTTCAATTAAACTCTATTACCTCTTAAAAAGACAAAAATACTAATGCACCCAGCTTGGTGCTGGGATGCAACAGCACAGTTTTCTAATGTATTCTTCTTGTAGTTTATAATCATTTGCTGTTTCAGTCCGCCCATTCTGCACACGTTCTGTGTAACCTTTAACCAGTCCCCATGCAACACTCTGTCCCTTGTGGATGCCTTATAGACGTTTTCCATAGTAAAAGCATAGAAAAGTGAAATAAACCACAGTTTAAAAAAACAAACATGGCAAACCATTATAAAATATGGTAAGCGCATCAGAACGCTGCCAATGTACTGTGGTAAGCTTTTATGGTGACACTTGACTTCACTGTGCATTTAAATAGTAGCAATCCATTAAGGAGGGAGAAATGAAAGCCTGTGCGCGTATATTTTTATAAGATGCAGCTTTACAATCCCTGCCTGTACTAGCCTAAGGCATGGGTTAATTCAATAATGTCCAGGGCTAAGCAGAAGTCCTGCTGCGGATAGCCCATTAGCATGTCCAAGTTTGGCTCTGTGAAACTACACTGTGCTTTCTAGAATCAGAGGTTTGACCTGTTCTCTGATGAAGTAGAGCCTAGTGGCTTGAAAGCCTTCAGGCATCATCTTATTCTTCAACTTCTCTTTTTTTAGCATGCCGACATCTAAAAAAAAAAAACAATCTCGCTCACTTCAAATGACAGGGAAGATCACACAGCGAGAGTTGACATTTCTATGGAAATGCAAAAGGGAGTGTTGATATTATTGCTGGGCAGGATGCTTAGCCTGAGCTTCCTTGAGAGGCTGCTTTGAAAGCAAGCTTGACAGAAAACATCTCTTGAAAGTGCTGTGCATCGTAGCCGTGCTAATGCTGCAGGTGGGTAACCTTAACCTCTTTGTTGCCAAGTAAAGTATCTAATGAAAACGGGTTCATGACTGCTGAGAATCTTTTTAACTTCGACCCTTAAGAAGCTGTGTTGCAGCCAGTATAACCATTGAGACTGTGTTCATTTCTATAGCTCTGCAGTGACTGTGTGGACCGCACTCTGGGCACTCGCTGACTGGACTTGCCCAGCTATAGAACATGAACTCTGACCTCAGTGATGTTCTGAGCCTTATTTATTTGAACTGAGTTGACTGCTTCCTACACCAAGGGTGTCGCCTGGGGTGATAACACAATGGTGTTTGTGCCACACGTTCTCTGAGACGCAGGCATGTTGCTGTTGTGTTTGAGCTTCAGGGTATTGTTCTGGCATTTTGAGAAGAGAGTGTTAAGAAGTCCTGCCTTTTTTTTTCATTTCTGTTGTGTAACACACATCTTTTGAGTGGGTGCACGGTGCGTCAAGCTTACACTAAGCGGTCTCCAGTTATGACAGCCGTCTCTTCCCAGATTAAGTATTGTCTTTTGTTTTCAGTTTTCTTCTATTTCCACCTCCACAAACTCTCAACAACTTTATGCAAATGATATGCAGGTTATACTGATACAAGCAATACATGTGGAATTTTGTGGCAAGTTGGGAATATAAAACATCTTTTTTTAAGTTTTTTATTTAATATTCTGTTTTTGCGATTGATCCCTGAGTGGGTCACCAAAGGCAAGACTGTGCGGAGAGAGTCATGCAGTCAGGGGAGCGCAGGTTCAATCCTAGCTGTGCCAAGCTTGTTCTTTGTTGGGGGTTCCTCTGAGTCCTGGGGCCAGTAATCTTGCTTAGTATTTTCACTGGCAATTTTAGTAGTGGCCCTAAAATGTCTTATACATGTCATTTTTGTGAATTGTTTAAGTAAATAAACAGCCTAAAATAATTTCATGATTGCCAAACTGTATTTTATTATTTTAAAAGACTCTCTTTAAATAACTAATGACAAAAAGGTTATGGAATATTGCACATTCACTAATGAGTTAAGAATCTAGTTAATAATTATTAAGGTTCTTAAAATGATGTTAAAAGCATCCTTGGGGTTGTGAAATGAACACTTTTAATTGAGCTGTGAAGGTTATTTTGAAAGAAGAAAGATTTCCTTGGTACTGTACTGCAGCAGACTTCTGTTTCCATTCAGCTCTCGGTCCCATAACGAGATGAAAACAGTAAATCATTTTGTTTTAGGATCACTTGCTATAATGGATATGGTCTTTGTGTCAGACCTCTACTCAATAACATAAAGGGCAATTGCTTTTGTGCTGATCGGCAACAGCCTTGTTGCAAAAATGAGGTCGCGGCTTGCCTTAGAAGCCTGCTTTGAAGAGCACCATAGGTTTTCCTATGTGTTATAACCTGATTAGCACCCAGGCTCATTACTAATGCATTTAAGGAATTCTTTGAACTGCTGCATGGAACACGATCAGAATGTGATCAGGGTTCTAGAACTGCTGTTTACTGTTGAATCAGCAGCTCAAGGATGAATGCTAAGGAACTGTGACATCCACAATGTATTTATTTTTTGCCAGAACTGATGGACATTCTTTCATTTTGTAGAACAAACCATTTTTTAATTACTTATCTATTCCTGCTATTCATTTTTTTAAAAATTCAGAAATTCAGAACCACATACTGTCTGCAGAAAATTAAAATAAACCTTTACAGTTTTAGATTTCTGGAACCCATATGAAGCAGGAGGCTCATTTTTGCTAGCAGAAGGTTTGAAGACCCCAGAGCACTTAACAATTTCCAGGCATATAATTAAGTTTACCCAGAGACTGTTTTTAAAGTAGAATTACATAACCGACCAATTTTTTTTTTTTGTGGCCCAACCAGTCTGTTACCTACGTGTGCAAAAGGAAGCATTTAACCAATCTGTATAATACTGCAAGATGCAAAGTCGATGTATGTGATTTCCTGGGTGACACGATGGTATTGATAAAGAGAAGTGCAGTATGAGCATGCAGGCCTCTCACAAGAGCATCACTGAAGGGTTTCTCATCATCCCTCTGCAGTTGCATTGCCTCCATTAAAGGATCTCGAATCGTTTATTGATTTTTTTTTTGTGTGTTGCAAACATAATTGTTGGTTGAAAAGAAGCGAATGACGTGAATATTAGATGTTTTGATCTAGCAAAAAAAATAGAAGCGTCAGCCATAACATGACAATAAGCTGATTCGACATGACAATAATATTCCATGCCTTTGTCCACCTGTGTGTCGTATTTACATTTTTGCATGTATCTGGAAAAATGCTCAAATTGTTAAAACATTGATTAACAAATTAGTAAATCCTTTAATGTGTCCCTTAAAATATAGCATGTTTGAAAAATGTCTTTTTAATATAGATTAATATAACGCTTGGGTTAAGGAGGCTGTGTGGTCCAGTGGTTAAAGAAAAGGGTTTGTAACCAGGAGGTCCCCGGTTCAACTCCCACCTCAGCCTCTGACTCATTGTGTGACCCTGAGCAAGTCACTTAACCTCCTTGTGCTCCGTCTTTCGGGTGAGACGTAATTGTAAGTGACTCTGCAGCTGATGCATAGTTCACACACCCTAGTCTCTGTAAGTCGCCTTGGATAAAGGCGTCTGCTAAATAAACTAATAATAATAATAATAATAATAAAAGGTTTTCAGAACTAAGACATTTCCGTACATTATTTTAACCGGTCAAAATGCATGTCCTTCATTTCACCTCCAGGGAGTTTGAGAATGCAGCCGATGAAATGAGTTTAATGATAGCATCTCCACACCAAATGCTTTCTGGTTCTTGTCACAAAAGGTGGTGAAAAGCGGGCCAGGACAAAATGAGAACAAGCTGGAGGCACAGAGATGAGTCAGTGAGCTTGTCACTGCGTCCGCCTGTGCTGCTGCTGCTACTGTAGGAAGAGACACTCTCCACTCTTACACCAGCTCCCCATTCTTCACTTTCATTCCAGTTGCATTAGTGGAGACGTATGGCAACCCTTTAGCTGAAGTTAAATACAATAAGGTAAAGAGATATGGAATTGAGCAGGCATGATAAGAAGGATATTTGATACCGAGTCGTGATGTCCAATTTAACATTCTGATTGGAACTTACCCCCATAGCCTGGCTTAGTTCTGTCTGGTATTGTTGTATTTTTTTATTAGCAGATGCTGCATCTCATTCTTACGAGGATCGTAAGCTCATACAACCTTCACATCAATCTAATGTAACTCAATATGCAGTTCACAGGCAACAAAAATCCGCTAACACTCTCCATGTCTAATTACTGTGCATTTACATGGTAGTTATTTCGTAAATACATGTGTGTTTTTTGCTTGATATATGATTTACGAATGCATTAGTTACTTCGAGATATTGCAATGCAGACATACCACCCAGCATGCACTCCCCTCCACTCTCTCCATGTATTATAGATAATACATGGAGACAGGCCCAATAGCAATGGATATTTGCTGGCTTTTTTTTCCATACTCAAAACCTTTGCTTAGGGTTACTAAATATAGTATTACTGAACTGATTAATGTCTCCTCTTAAAAAAACCTGCCAGGTCATGCCGGTAACATTTTACATTAACTGTGTCTCATTATTAAATACGATAAGTGTAGGATTCTGAGGACCTTCTGTCTGTCTGCTGGTTTTTATTGCTGCATTTATTTATTTATTTTAGTAATAGCATCCATCCATCATGTTTCTTTTATCTTTTATATTTTATTAATGATAGAAGTCCTTGATAAAATCGAGATTCGCCAGACAGCCTTCGAACGCACCACTTGACACTGACGTCTGAGTGCAAAAATGAATGTATCAAGCTGATGGACATTATATATGATAAGAATCATTGCGCACATCTCATTACTGAGATAAGCATGGAGAGATTCATAACAAGATAGAGACAACCTGAATAAGTCCTTATCCTAGACCTCAATGAAGGTTACATTGATTATATATATATATATATATATATATATATATATATATATATATATATATATATATATATCTCAAAACAGCAACTTTAAAGTTGAAGATACGAGTCGGACCCCTCAGTGTTGTTCCAGGAGTCTCTTTCACTGCTATAATGAACACCCTGGGCTTATACCAGTAAGAGATCTGAAAGCCTTGGCTCCCATTAAAGAAGCATTTGCTCTTAATCCTGATGTGCCGCCTGCTTTCAGCAGGCCTAGCAGAGCTTCATTCTACCTGTTATAAACGTCTGCATCTTGCAAATGAGGAAGAGGCTGCAGTGTAATGGAAATCTTTGTAGTTCATCATTTCCCCCTCGTCTCCTGAAGATGAAAAAGAACCATTAGAGCCGTAGATCATGGAAAATTAGCAGCATGAGCGCTTGTCAGCCCAGAGACAGGCAGTTCATCTTGGACTTGTGGCAGATTGTTGCCTTTGCAGGTCAAATGGTATCTGTAAATCACACATGAGAACCAGCTTTCGGTGCAAGAGAGTCAGTCACTCAGGGGCCACTCGAAATGGACACTTAGGCCGTCTTGAGCCTACCCATAAAATTCCCTTTAAGGAATAATCAAGTCTCTTTTCGAAGATGAAACTCGAAAAAATAAGCTAGATTGCCCGGCCGCTTTCTTTCCTTTTTTATTATCTGTCGGCAATAATCCTAGACAAACGGATTCGTTTGCTGAATTTATACACGTGTTTAATAACAATCCATTTCCTCCTTATTGCTTAATTTTGTCTTCTGATCTTGTGGCACATCTAAGGCATTTGTTTCCTCACATCATCATCATTTTTTTATGATACAGAGTCTCTGTTGGGACTGACAGCTTGAAAAATGAACCGTGGCTTTGTGCCGGGGCTGTAGCTGAATTGAAATCGCTTCGAGGCATACAGTACCTTGTAGCCCTTTGAAATCAGTTTCTCTATCTATCAGATTCCAAGCACTGTGCTCAGGTTTTAACCCTGTTAAGGGGAGAGATTCTGTGCTTGGTGTTCTCTCTTCCTCAGGTCCTTGGACCCCTTTATAAAATAAGACTTTTTGTGAGCCTGTCTTCCCTAGATAGAATAGATGGGTAATTTTATTTTAAATGGAGCTGAATTAGCTCTACTGTGTAGGTGTTTGCAGTGGCACTGTTGCCCCTGGCAGATCCCCCAGTCGTATGGGCTGATATTACTGCTAGGTGCAGTTCTGTAATCTAATGGAAAAGGGACTGTTATTTCTGCTAGGCAGTACACTGCATTTCCTTGACATAATGGTGTAGCTGCTGATATTACTGCTAAGCGGTGCCTTCATTTACTCTTGCCTGCTCCTTCCCCAGTTGCTGTATTGCGAAATAATTGCCATTGCTGTTGTGCTCCCTGTAGGTTATTTTAAGGAGCACTGTTTTAGTCAGATGTTCACAGCGAGCTTACCAACATTGCAAGCGCCAGCACCACCCAGAGCACAGCAATGCATTGACAGCAAAAACAAAAAGGAAACAAGATGGTTTTCAGTTCTAAGAAGACACTGTGGCTGAACTAGCCTATGTTACGTGGAACTATAGCAGGGCACTAGAACTCAACAGAAACTCCGGAACTCAACACCACTCAGGATGATTCCAAACATCACAGCACGGTAAAAAAAAAAAAAAGAACTCTCATGGAAGTGTTATATTCACATGCTGGCATTGATATAAAGATTAGATTATTAAGGCACTGGAACACTTGTGAATGTAATGTATTGTTCTAGCTAGAAGGCTGGAGGATAGCCTTAAGCCAAAGCCCAGCTCATATTTAATAAATATCCTACAGTGTATCTCTATAGATGTTGTGTAGGTGGGGCTGGCACAGTTGAAAGGTCACATTGTCACATGATGTGAATGGCATGGGGAAAGCTGTTAATTCCTGGCAGCTAGGGTTCTCCAGACAAGCTCAGATCAGCTCAGATCTTGTATAAAGGTTTTCACCCGTAGCCTTTTATGCAGTTTCTGTCCCCAGGTGTCTATTGAAGGCTTTTACACAATTAAGCACAATTACGGAGGCTGTAATTCACAACTAACAAGCTTCAAACCAAGTTTTCACTTGGCTTCCCCTCAAGCAGAACTGTCAATCACAGCTCCTGTCTCGGTGCACATGAGCCAAAGTCTGCTTATTGCCATCGACTGTGACGTGCTGTATTTCTAACAATGCAGACTGCAAGCCACGTTAGCATGACTCCCCCAGCTGCTGAAGCCAGCGGAGGCCGCCTTGTTAACATGTTGCCTTTGAATGGATACCACTACTGTTTAAACAGAGACTGTACTGAGAGAATTTCAGACAACAGCGTCGCAGCATAACCGTGCCCTAAGAAACATTCTTGCAGATATGAATCAGATCACATCAACGCTAAAAGGTACAAACAAGCCTCAGCTAGGAAAGAATTGTTAAAAAGTTATACGATGGTACAGTCAGCATATGGCTGATCTGGTGCTGTTGTAGCTCACACTGGACCGATTACACAAGGTAAAACGCAATTCCCTGACCCGTTCAATGGGACAGCATGATATAATAGTGCCAGAATAATCAAGGGACCCAGGGTATACTAACAGAACTTGTCCCACACCAGGGCGATGGTGCAGTCGGGTGGACATGGCCTAATAAAGAGGTGCTACAGTATTTTTTGCTAAACCTTTCCCTACTGAAATTTACCAGCATTCGTACATTTTCATTTTTAAATACCATTTTTGGAACGGAGGGGGTAACAGCATAATTGCAGCTTACACGCTTGTCTTACTAAAAAACTGCCAGCTCAGACCAACTCTCCATGCATGAAATTGCAAATAGAATTTAATTTGCCCTTGCATCCTGTAGGATCATCTCAACGTGATTTTAATGTGCAATCGAAGCCTGCCACAATCTAATTCTTTTGCATTTGCAGACGGCTTACATCCATACCTTCATAGTGATAATGTTTAATGGCTTTCTATTTGCATTGCTCTGAATATTAGCAATCATATTTATTTTACATAAGTCAGATACAGTTGTTGCTCCATAGCACTAGGCTGTTCTGTCTTCAGTAGTAACTGTGCTAATGCTAACTGCTTAGGAAAGGTATTATGTATTGATTTTGGAGTAAGCTAGCCAGAAGGAGTACCACATTTGTTCTATGTAGTATTTCTCACTGATGAATTTCTTGCATCCACTACAGTGTTGCAGGGGGGACAGGTTAACGGTTACACTCTGGGGTACCAGCTATGTTTCTTGGAGAGCTCTAGTGAGGGTGTCCTATTATTAACTGCTGAGATTCAAAGGGTCCCCAGGATGTGATAACTGAAACAGAGGAAGATCTACCACATCTGCTTAAACAAGAAGCTCACTTAGGATAACTGATATTTCAGACGCACGCTAGCTTTCTCTTTAGTTTTCTCTCAAGCAGTAGGGCTGACAGACAAACAGTGATGGACTTCTTCTTTTGATCCTCAGCTCTGCATTCCTCTAATGAGTTGTAATCACTGTGCCTCAGACACAAAGCCGCGAGGCAGGGGTTGCAACGAAAGTAACTCGTTTAAAGCCCTCTTCTGTCACATGCAATTTTCCAGCATCCAGAGATCTTTCTACATCTAATTACAGCTGTTCTGTGCACTGAGACAGGTTGCACCCCCTTTTGATTTATTACAAAGACAGGAAGGAGGGACTGTGATCTGCTAAACTTTATTTTTAGTGGCAGTTTCAACACACAGTGCGTGCCCTGTGATTGAACCCCTACAGACCCAACAATTGTGGTAGTTCTTCAGGTTCAAGCATAGTTGATAGGGTTGCATGGTGTGTTAGTCTTCTGTCTGAATAAACATCTGATTCAAATTATGCAAAGTACACAGTTGTATTAGAAAAGAGTTAGGGTTATATCATGCACAAAAATGTACACATTAAGTGCATTGTAACTATGCACAATAACATTGTAATGATGTATCAGCCTGCATGGCTTTACTATGTAACTACCATGTAAATGCACAGTAATTAGAGGCAACTCATGTAAAATGTTACCTCTTTGTCTTTTTAGTAGGCCGGGTTATGTATGAAAGCACTCATTTATTTTGTATTCACTTTTCTTTCAAGCTTTTCACTTCCCTAGGTTTGAATACAGCTCAGGACACCAGTGAAATGAGTTTGGGATTCTCAGCCCTACAACACGAAAACAGCACCCAGTTCTGATGTCTCTGCTTGAGAGAGATCCCTGCTCGAGGCAAGCCCTTCGGAAGAGGAAATGGCATGCAGGCGGTTTGGAAAGCGTCGAGTATTAGCTTTGTGTCAGGATTAGGATGACAAAACCCTGAGGGGGAAACTGACATTAGTTTCATGTTTGCATGACGCTGACCTCGTGCATCCACCACAACCAAATCCCAGATATTATTGGACTGTTTAAAAGTCATCACCCAGCAGTCAATGCTACTGATTTCCGATGGGGCTTGGCATTTCTTAAGAACACGAAGTCCACAGCATGTCATGTCTGAAACAGGGAAACACGATGGCTTGTGTGGGGTGAAAAACAGCATTTTAATGCTCTGAACGAATGCTGTCATGCTATAATGATATGGTCTTCATGAATCAAGTCTCAAAAGAGATCTCAAGAATAGCAAGCAATAAACATATATTTACATTATTACTCGGCACATATTTATTCTGCTGAGATTAATAATAATAATAATAATAATAATAATAATAATAATAATAATAATAATAATAATAATATTGTTTTTTTATTTCAGGATATGCAATCATTTCAAATACACCTCTATAGATAAGAGTAAGTAGATTCAAATGGCATTCATTGATATATACGTAAGGGTTTTGAATTATATCATAAACCAAAAGACCAGTAGTCATGGCCAGGGATGATGATGATGATGATAATAATAATAATAATAATAATAATAATAATAATAATAATAATAATAATAATAATAATAATACCACCTCATACATCCCTGGCTATACCCACGTTTCTTACTTCTGTTTATTTCCCTCAAACCACTGCTGTGTAAATCATATTGCAAACGTGATTCACTCCCTGTCACTTGCAAATCCGCTAAACCGCGGAGTACACTGCTGAGAGCACACCGTGTGAGCACAGGAATGGTCTTTGCATTTGGCTTGACCCTGTGCCAGCATGTTGCTCTGGGTCCTGCTAGACACCGGCGTCCAAGTGTCTTCAGAGACAATCGCGTTAACATTTTTGCCAACTTTTAAAATGTGTTTGTTTGCATTTTTAAAATCCACGTTGGACTGCGGCAGACTGACAAGGTAAAACAAAAAGTGTATTGTACTGTACAGTGAACCGCATGTGTGTCATTTATTTTTAATGCAGCTTGATTCAACATTGTAATATAAAAGCCGTTCTGCATTGCTAGTGAATTAATAATATTTAAGGTACCACTGCACTTGTGGGACAAATTGTTCATTGCAGACAGAATGGATCCATTCAGGGTGACCAAGATACAGTGTGGGCAATAAAGTCCCAGCATCCCTCCTTGTTGTAGAATAGTGTTAAAATGTACCATTCTGTGCCAATCTGTATTTTAAGTGCTGTGTACAGTAGATCGGACATGCATATTGACATTCTGTAAAAGCGTACGTGTCAGAGTTTGTGAAATAATGAAAAAGGACACCCTCCCTGTCAAACCCAGGGCCTTCATTCCATGTGACTGAACATGACATCGTTTTAGACCCGTCCTGAAAACGTTAAATCGAATAAAAATTACAGAACGAAGCAACTAGATCCTCCTGGGTATTAAAACAGGCACGGCACAGTATGAAAACATAACCTGTCTGCATAAAATAAGAGCTTCCTATTTAATAATTAGATCAGATAAGAAACGCATGTGCTCAGCCGATCTGTTCAGATGCTGGAGTCAAGGAGCAGTTAAAAAAAAAAAACGAATAAGTTAAGCGAGTGGAATAACCTCAAAATAACATAAAAAGCAAAGAATGGATGTGTGAAGTGATTTGATTGTACTTTCTTTCTCACTCTAATATGTCACGCACAATTCCCTTTAAATCAGTGCTTATTGGTGATCCTTTACTAATGCCATCTCATAGTGTGCAGCACAGAAAACACGTGCTGGGAGCTGCAAAGCATGGGAAAGAGTTTCATTTCATTGACATCCTTTAAACTGTCATTTATCATCCAGCACCATAAACTCATTGATGAATTATTTCAAGGAGTGACGAGGCACGGGTCTGATCGCATACAATCCCATTCATTTTATTATTGCAGCTAAATCATCTGGACAGTGGCAGGAAAGTCAGGAAGCCTCTCAGTCCTGCTTCCATCCATTTGCAAGCTGGGGGATTATGGCAAAGTATTAGAAATCCCAGCCAGTACCTCTTCACAACCTGAGCTTCTTTACTTATTACGTGCTAATATCTCTACCCACTGATGGGAGGATCTCATCAATCCGGCTGTGTGCAATTCCTCTTTCTGAAGAAAGTCCAGAGCATCCCTGGCTTTTGTAGATTCTCACCCAAAACTGAAGAAAGGGATGCAAATGAAGCTCAGCATCCACCATGTGCATTCATCACGCAACACAAAAGAATATCTGTCAGAAAATGAAACCCATGCATGTAACACTGAAACAGCCAAATTAGTCAATCATCATGAAGTATTATTATTTATTTCTTAGCAGACACCCTTATCCAGGGCGACTTACAATTGTTACACGATATCACATTATTTTTTTTACATACAATTACCCCTTTATATAGTTGGGTTTTTACTGGAGCAATCTAGGTAAAGTACCTTACTGAAGGGTACAGCACCAGTGTCCTCCACCTGGGATTGAACCCACAACCCTCCGGTCAAGAGTCCAGAGCCCTAACCACTACTCCACACTGCTGCACTGTAGTTACAAAAGCTTTCTCCACGTCTATATTATATCACAAGGTATAACAGTAATATACACAGGCGTGCTTTCAGTATGTGAAGGCTTTTGTGAGAGCATTTGCTTCTTGCTTCTGAATAAAGTTCCATTAGCAAACTGGATTCTCTGTAGCCGAATCGTTATCGTTGCATGTATACGCATTAAAGTCTGTCTAAGATGCATTTATTAGTTCCTGCATGCTTACTGCAGCATTTGACACAATTTTAAGCTATCGGTTCTGCAGCTGTCTTTGCAAAAGCTGTAAGAAAACGCTGGTTTCATTAAAATGGAAGTGTGCGGATTACCTCTGATAAGATGTCCAGCAGAGAATAGCCATATGTTTAAGAGGTTAAGAAGAGAGCTACCTAAAGCCTGGGATTAAGTGAAATAATTATTATCCCAATCAATAGAGAGAGAGAAGAAAACACAAGGAAGAGATAAGCCATTGGTTTATTGACTCATCCAGTGTCACATTTAGCACTTCTCTGTGAATTGAAGCTCCTCTGTAATGGTAACTGCCAGCTCCTATATAAAGCACAATTAGATACAAGACATTTTGCAATATGTACTAAATTAGGACATCAGGCTTTTCATTGATTTCTTTCCTGCAAAACTACAGTAGGTGTGCATTTTAGACAAAATTACAGTTTGCAGAATTTTACATTCTGAATAAGAAAATATAACATGCACCATTTTTATCATACTGTTCATCTGCCACTGTCCCTGCTTCTGTCTACAGCAGAAAACTTGAAGTGAAGAGTATCTCCTGAAAGCATCTTCCAGTCGATTCAGGACGTTTCATCTTTACTCTCAATATCGGTACGGTTGACGTCGGAATTCTTTTTAACAGCAAATTCCAAATTAAAACAGTGACACAACAGTTCTGAAAATGCAACAGACCTCGGCTTCCATTTAACTTCAGCTTGTGCCGATGTTGCCTCGTTGGTTCGCCATCCTGTAACCTGTAATAAACCAAATCGATTATCAGAACTTATGCCTTGTTCAGTGAATAATACTGAGGACCTTATTGTGATCTCAATGCAGAAAACCATGTGCCTATTTTAAATCTGAACTGTTGACGTTTCGCCATATAGACCTTGTATTCTTTGCTTCAAGCATGTGCAAGGCTGATAAGAGCTCTGGAGGAAATGTGCGCAATTCCCATAATAATTTTACAGCAAAGACTGACAGCTTCAACAGGCGGTTTTGTCTATTCTCATAAATCAGCCTTTTTGTACTAGCGTTCCTGATTTAAATACATCACAGTGATCTTTCTTTTCAAAATATTGGAGACAGATATAATAAAAGTCACACACCAATACCATTTCTGACTCCTGACTATTGCAATACAGGGAGAGGTTTCTTCCTTGTTTGAAATTCCAGTAACAAACTGAAAGAGGCTGTACCAATGAAGTACCCGAGTCAAATACATACAGAGCTCTCCAAAGTGTTGCATCACCCTATAGAATTAACTCATTTTGCTTCAGAAATTTGAATGCAACCTGCTGAATAATGTTACCTTAACATATTGAATTACACACCACTTTGTAGTTTTCCATATACTTAACGAAAAACTGACACATTTAAAAATCTGACATTTCAAAATGAAACATGAAATACTGTACCACTATTATGGCTTCCGGTAGACTTTTGTGATATCATGTAGCAGTTTCTCTGATTTACATGATGATAAATACAAAAATACGTTCATATAGTTTTTTCTGTTGTGTCTCAATCCTGAAATTCTAGGTGATGTAAAATGTTTGGCCATAGCGGTATTCTAAAAGGTATTATGGTATTGTGCATTTCCCTGAAAAATAAACTTCTACTGGACCGAACCTGGTACAATGATATCTGTTTGGAATCCCCAGTCCTTCATTGAAAATTCCATTCAAGGCCCTTGACCGATAACATATAAAACCAGAGCTGGCTTGAGCTGGCTCCCTAATAGTTTTTAATTGAGGGATAGTAGCATTCTGTAATAGCAGCGTGACTAAATCACTTTTTTAAATTGTCGTGTACAGCATGCTGAGTGTGCGTTTTTTATCTTCTGTGCTCTTTCCCCCAGCTCATGCTCATATCCACACTGGCAACTTTTTACATTTATTTTTCTTTTAGAAGGGGTGTCAGTGAAATGTTATTTCCATGGCAACTTTGTTAAAATTCGTTCCAGGTTTCTGTTGTGATTAAGTTGCAATTCCATAACTTTTGAAAGCCCAAGGCCCAAAAAAAACAAGAGATTTATTCAGACTTGATGCACAGACCCCCCCAACTACCAAAGCAATCACAACACCTGAATCTATTTTTTCCGGCATAGCGGTTGGATTCAGGGCACAATAGGATAGATTGCCTAATTTGCAAAGCCTAATTGAAGCTGCATTTTATAAATTGAATGGGATAACTGTATGCCCTCACAGCTAGGCCAAATTTTAACTACAAAGCGAGGTTCCAGAAGCACAAACTTGAGAGCATTGCTATTCTAGTGTTGTTGTCATGGAATAATTGCGTGTTGACCAGTCCCAGTTATGAACTGACCTACACTTAATTAGGGTAACACTTTACATGAAGTGTCTCCAATTACTGTGTATTTACATAGTAGTTACTTAGTAAACACACGTGTACTTCCACATGATTACAGTATTATTATGCATAGTTACAATGTACTTAATGTGTGAATCGTTTTGCACGATATATACAGTATATGCAAGTATACAATTAGAGATTAGGGTTAGGGATTGGGTTAAATATCTTAGAGACTGACAGTAACCCTAATATTATTGTATTTGAATAACAGCTACTTTAGTAGTTAGTACCGTTTATTATGGGCAGAGAGAATATGAACAGTAGCTGGATTGCCAGTTTGGCTGAACGCAGATGTGTTTTGTAGTTTTTAGTCCAGTTATTATTTTGTATTGTTTTTTTCCACAAAACAAAAACCAGAAAGCTGGTGATTCTAATTACTCTGCAATTTAGTATAAATAAGCTCCACTTGTAATTCAAGGTACAAAACTTCATCGTGAGTTTAATTATTATTAATCAGAGAAAGCTTGTGTATCCCTTGGTAGCAAACAGCATTTTAATTGTAGTTGGTTTCTCGCTAATTCCCACCTTCATTGAAGCATGCCCTTTAATTTAAACCCTAATTACCCTTTAATAAATATATATTTTGAGCCACTCTGTATTTTTAATTTCTAATACATGCATACTTGATTCTGATTGAGCTACAATATTGTACATAGAAAGGTCCCACAAATTCAATCTTGCAGCTCACAATGAGAACCGAGCAATACCACAAGCTACAAAGCTTGAATTGCGTGGTTCAAATACGCTGTTTAATATGCAAAGGTTAGAGAGAGAGAGAGAGATCATTGATTCATATATTGTGGAAAACAATGCAGCAATAAAATATTAATATTAATATCCCATTAATTAATACAGAACAACTTCCTAAAGGGAATTACTCAGAAAATAAGTGTGTGTGTCTATATATACAGTATATATGGCTATAGGCCATGATCCCACCTTTCAGATAGCTCGTGAATGAAATCCCTGTGCTGATGTCTTGCACCCAGAGGGGCTTGGGCTTGGTTGGTTTGTTCAGTGGAGCTGTCTTTCTTTCAACGAGTTCCCACTGCAACAGCAAGGTCTTCTGCTGACTGTGGGGTGGCTCCTCCAAATTACACACATAATGAAGTGGGTGCTGTGTCTGTGATTGAGCTGTGCTTGTATAATGCCTGCTTTGTCCTCTGAATCATTGATTCCTAATACAGCAACGCAGGCTGGGCTATTGATCTTGTTTGCTTTGGTTATGACATTGAAAGAGTGATTGAAAACTAAACATGCAATTATGAATGACAGGCTGCATAGACTGAAGAAAGCTCTTTATTTTGCTACATTGAATCCGGCTGAGTGACCTTTTAGATATGAAGCCATGGTGAGAACTTAAGATTTTCTTTTTGACTTAATGCACAGGGTTGGGGCGAGGACACTTTGAGTAAATCAGGGTCTATTTCAGATCTACACACATAACAAATATTTTCATCCTCAAACACCGCAGGTTCCTATAATGAATTGCAGTATACTATAGTAAATTGTTTTGGGGTTGTACTGTAGGATATTATATGGATAAACAGAGGCAGTTGGATTAAAATGAAAGAGCCTTAATTAGATGATTTCAATTGATGCTGTTTATCTGTGAGCTGCACAGAATACGGCCCCTTGCTTTTTAATGAACTGAAACGGGTGTTACTTGCATTTTCTAAGAAAACACAAATAAGATGCTTGTCCTATCTTGTCCCCTCAGCCCCAGAGGACTTTAATTATTTACTTCAACTGACTCTGGAGCAGATGGGCAACCTAGTTTAAAAGCCTGGAAAGAAAGTTTGAAAGGATTCAGCTTCTCCTCCCCCATCTCAATTCGCCTGCATTTTCCCTTGGATGTTCTTCTTCAGTGAAATATTACCGATTTTTACCATCCAGTTGCTCTACAGTGCCCTGATGCACAGCGAGTGCAGAGCACGCCGTTTCAGCTAACAGACTGAAGTGTGAAGCAGGAATGATGCTGCATTGCTGTGAACTACAAGGGGGTGGCTGCAGCATATTCATCAAGTGCTACGCCTACACAAACCCCCTCTACTTCACTGTGTCAAATCTGACATTCAGAGACTTCAACGATGGGCTCTTATTTGCTGTTGCCCTATGAGAATAGTTTTTTTTTATACCTAGCTGGTAACTGATACAAAGCTCTGTAATGCTGTCTCTCTCGTACAAGACAAGACATGCATACCCTCCCATTTCTTTCACTCCCCAAATAGATGTTCCCTGCAGTCATTCAGTAATGTGGGACAGATGGATCTAGGTACTTCATATAAAAAAGTAACTAGCTTAAAAAAATTTTTTGTACATTTGCTTTCCTATTTTCTGGAGCATACAATCATTGTGAGTGACTGTGGGTTCTGTTGCTTTCATATTAAGTTAATTGAATTTTTGTAAAGCGCTGGACGAGAAAGGCGCTATATAAGTGAAACGTTGTAGCTGTCATTATTATTATTTTTCTCTAAATCTCAACATATTGCGAAATAGCCTTCCCTGGAGCGATCTCTGCACTGACAATCCATGCCAGGGTCTGTGTAAGAAGGCAGAGAGAGAGAGAGAGAGAGAGAGAGAGAGAGAGAGAGAGAGAGAGAGAGAGAGAGAGAGAGAGAGAGAATACTGTACTTTCTAACTGAAGTGCCGTGAGGGCCCCTCAGTTTGTTAAAGGGAGCTGTCCAGTCACACGCTGTGGAAACTGGTACTGAAATTCTGGATTGTGTGTGTGCTAATGGTGTCCATAAAAAGCACTAGTTAAATTAACATAGGACGAGACCCCTGTAAAAACTGTACCCTGGTGTTAAATAAACAGCTTACTGGCGCCTCCATCACACTCATTTCAGCACAGTCTATCTTTCTTGTCTGTCGCAGGGCTCTGATTTCAATAAATCCCATAACATGCAAGCGGTTACCCGAGCTTGCACCTCCTGTACAAAAAAAAAAGGATTAAAAAGAAAGTTCCCAGCTCCCGAGTGGCGCATCTGGTAAAGGCGCTCCGCATTGAGTGCAGGATGCGCCCTATAGCCTGGAGGTCGCCGGTTCGAGTGCAGGCTATTCCACTGCCAGCAGTGGACGGGAGTTCCCAGGGGGCGGCACACAATTGGCCGAGCGCCGCCCGGAGTGGGGAGGGCTTAGGTCGGCCAGGGTGTCCTCGGCTCACCGCACACCAGCGACCCCCGCAGTCTGGCCGGGCGCCTGCCTGCAAGCGGCCCAGAGCTGTGTGGTCCTCCGACGCTGTATCTCTGAAGGTAGCTGCATGGCGGGGCTGCAGAGTGAAAAGAAGCGGACGGCTGACGGCACACGTTTCAGAGGATGCGTGTGTTCGTCTTTGTCTCTCCCGAGTCAGCGCAGGGGTTGCAGCACTGGCATGTGGGGTGCAGGGAGAGTCCTGCTGTGAATCCAGTTCGCAATGAGTAGTCATCTTGGTTGAGAGCCCACAAGGAGCGCTGTATTTGCCAGTGCAAGTGGGAGAGTGAGGAAAACTGGCTGGTGTTAAGTATAGCGACTGAGATTCAGCGACCCCATCTGAGACGGCTGTGACTGGTTCAGTAACTGGGCAACATTCAGCGGTGAAAAGACCTTCAGGCATCCTGATTGGTGGGTTGCGGCAGTGAGATCCTGATTGGTGGGTTGTGGCAGTGAGATCCTGATTGGTGGGTTGCGGCAGTGAGATCCTGATTGGTGGATTGCGGCAGTGAGATCCTGATTGGTGGGTTGTGGCAGTGAGATCCTGATTGGTGGGTTGCAGCAGAGAGGCGACATTCAAACTGGGCATTTCAACTTTATCCAGCGGCTGTGTCGACCTTGCTATACAGAATTTTCAGTAACAATTTGCCCACCTTATTTAATGCTTGAGTCATAACCAGAACTAATCTTTTTCATTTATTTTGTCAATACAGTACCTGAGGATGGAACATAATTATTGACCACACTGTAGTAACTGCAGGCAGCCGAAGCAAAATGTTGACAAATCACTACTGTGCCCTTAGTTTGCTTCATAGTCAATGCAGACAGAGTAGAGCACAGTAGAGCTCTAAGTCAATATGCAGCACGTAGGGTGTCAACAGTCTATTCACATCTAATTCAAGCCTCTTCATGAATTGATTTTCAGAAGTGCTTGTCCTAACAGCGTTACAAAGATGACAGCTGTATCCAATAAGGGATTTTCAGAAGCCAGAAGGGTTTTATTTCCTCATATATTCATGGACTGTATGACATTTTAATCATAGAAAAACACACTCTACTAAAACATTAACATCTGCTATATTTGGTCATTAAAGGGTGACACAAAACATTTTGAATATTTTGTTTCTTATCTGTTTCATATCTTATTATGTGCATTTTGTTTTGCATAATATAACTAATCCAAACCTTAACTCTAAATCTAACTCTAACCCTACCCCGCCCTAACCTTAACCCTTTTCTGATATATCATGCTAAAAGAGTGACATGTTAAATATATTGTATAACAGCATTGCAATTCTGTGGTTGTGAATCTCTATGGGTTTCCTAGCGTGTGATACATGCATTCTGTCATTTTACACATGCTAAACATTCATTTCCATCGTTAATTACAGCTTAGACTTATTGTCAAAACTTCTGTCTAAATTTGCTGCTGTTCTTCAGTTCTAGTCACTGTGAAAGATATATGCTGTCTTTTTTAAAAGTAACACCCAGTGCCATCTCGTGACACTTTGGGTCAACTTTCATTATGTTTTGCTGGCACTACACTGCTGTGCACTAGATGGTGCTGGTGCTTACTAATATAAAGACACAACAGCTGATCTGTCCTGCATTACATGTGTCTATGGCAGACAACAAGAACTGGAGAGAAGCTCAAAACTTATGTAAGGATTGATCCGTTATCCAGGATATGTGAATAGCAAATACCAACCTTATTGTGATTGTGTAAAAAACATATTGCAGGAATAGGTACAACACAGGAGACAGTATATAATGTATTTATTCTATAACACTTTAACTCTGACTCAGGGTAAAAAAAGCAGTGCTTTTAGCCCGTTGTGTTAAGTACTTAAGCAATAATTAGCGCTCCCGATTACACAACATGTACAAAACAAAACCCTGGGCTTTGCTTTCAGCACTCTGAGAGACCAAGAAAAGACTTGGCAAGCACCAGTTGGAAGCTCAATACCTCTCCGCTTTGAAAGGAGCGCATTGCCTCACAGGCACCTTGAGGGAGAAGGAAGAATACATTGAGCATCCCATTCCACAGTGAGCTTCACATTAACTTTGATGCCCCCCATCTCCCTAGGCTGCAGAGCATTCTGTATAATCTCAAACCCTGAGATCTGGTAATCAGAATGAGGGTTACTGGCGCAGCATGCACCAGATGCAAGTGTCAAAATGTCTCTGGATGAGAAATGAAGATATTTAGGAGCTTGGATAAATGGTGGCTTATTTCCATATTTAAACATTATTATCAAGATTGCAGGGGTTAGCTACTCATACTAGCCATGCACCCAGTCCTGGCTTTCAGAACTCAGTTAAGGATATAATTATAATCAAGAGCCAGGAGTTTGAGCAATCAGACTCCTGTTATATAACGTGTCCCTCGCTGGATTAAAGACGACCGAGGCTTTGGTTAATTGCTTAAGCCTTGCCATTTCTACAGGTCTATTACATGCAGAACATTTTTTTTTCTTTGCATATTTCCAGAAATATGTAGGCTGCAAATATTAAAGTTACGGATGTCAGTTGTTTTTCAACGGAACGAAAAAAACATTCAAGGAAGATTTGAATGGAAAGAAGGCAACAAAATGCGAGCTGTCACTTTGCATTAGAACTGCTTGTACTCATGGCAGCCTGATTTTTAAAACCTGTGTCTGATCTTGTTAAAATCTTAGCTTTCCCTGTGCTTTTTGTGTTGTGTGCGTGCCGGTTAAAAGCTGTGTGTGTTACATCTTCAAGACATCCCTGAAAGATTAGTAAAGCCAAGAATAATAGTCTTGTAAAATATGCAGACGAAACGGGAAAGCAGTTTTTGTTACTGGCCTTAAGCAAACAACAAAAGCAAGATTCTAAAACCTGAAAGAAAATATTAATAGAATGCATGTGCCACCTACCCCACGATCCTACACAAGAGCTCAATAATACAGAAATCCCTGACTGCATCTTAATCTTGATTCGTCCCTTGTGTCTCTGTTACTGATTGACTGCCATCAAGAAAATGTGGCAGAAAATCCATCCCTTTGCCCATCTGGACACACAGCTACAGCTTCATTAAAGATGCAAAAGGCCTTTTTAGCAAAATTGATTACCTAGAACCAATAAAAACTGTCAGGATCTAAAAAGCAGAGGTTGTATTGGGTAAAGTGATACACCATGACCAGAAAAACAGCTCTCTGCCGGGAACGGAAGAAATTCCTGATTACTCCTTTTCAAAAGCAGCTTCTTTTTTTAACTTGTTTTACCTTGAGACAGTAACGCCAGACAGGGCTACCTTGTCTAACTGTACTTCAGTGGTCTCTGTGACCAATGAGTCGAGGTGGGCTCTTGCCCCCACAGTTCCGTAGCTTGGTAACAGCAGTTTCTGAGGTTTGTAAAGAGGTGATTAGCATGGCAGGGACGGAGATAGGGGGCACTTGTAAACGACAAAGGCAGACAGGATGCAAAGGTCACAGTGTTTATCCTGCAACTCTTAAAATGATTGCTAGTTAGATTTGTATTTCTTTTGCCTCGCAATGTGATGCAAGGAGCTTTCTGAAATGTCTCTCTACTTGAATTAAAGTTTATATATTGGATAGAGTGTAAACTTCAAAATTAAAATGCTCATTTTAATATAGTACAAAGAGCATGCCCGTTTGGAGTTCTTTGTCAGACATTGTGTAAGACATCTTCAGGTAACACTTGACATGAAGTGTCTCTAATTGCTGTGTATTTACCCAACGTGTTGGGAGCAATAGACTGCACACGTGTGCCGCTAACCCCTCCAGCTCATTCTGAGCATCTGTATAGGAATAGGAAACACACCTATTCTATTAATGTGCAGGTGCACAATTAGCACTGCACCCCTAATTAACCTGACAGTATACACTTAGCTTATACGCTAATGATAATACAAACTAGTGATATAATGCTACATTTAGTTCATTTAATTCATTTAGTTTCAATTTAAAATAATGGTTTATTTGCATTGTGCACCAATGTGTACAATGCAGCAGCATGATTTATTTTTGTGGCATCATATCTATACGCATTCTGTATAGGCGTACTGTACAGATTTATATATTTTTTCATAATGTAATGTGTAGCCTACCCAAAACACATGAGTGTTATTTCAGCGCGATGATTTATACATTTAAAATACATTGAGCACTATAAATGTATGTGTGTACGATTGTATTTTACATTTTTTTAAACCCGACACCTCCTAACATGTCCGGTTTAGCGAGGGGCAAGTGGGCTTCACTATGACTCCATACAGTCCTTCATGCTGATTGAGGTACAGTAGCTCTCAGCTAAGCCTGCTGCTCTGGCTTGAGGTAGCTTGTGTTATACAGGTAGTACTGGAGATGGACGTACTGAGTCAATCTGAATTCGTTCCACACTAATGTGACCTTTTTACCACGAAGAGTAAGACAGATTTGCCCTCTGGGCTTTTCTTTGTTTTGATCTGGTTCTTGGGAGTCAATAGACGCTTGCATTAAGTCTACAGCCTAATGCTGCATGTGGCAGGTGATAGTTTGTTTAAACGATCTCTATTTTTAGGATGGATGTTGGATAACCATTTATTAGAGTGTCATATTTCATATTCCATTAACTTCCTCACAACTTATTAATTTCTTCTCCGACTGGCTAAATGTCGCTCATGCTTAATGTAGTAACTAGGCCCGTGCCGAGTAACGCGTACAAACAAATACTCGTAACGAGTATAAGAGTATTATTAATAATTGACTGAAGTCCTGTTAGTTGTATTCACAGCAATTTATTCTATGTAAAAAAATGCACGAAAGATCAGCTCCTGGTCCAAATGGGGCAGTATAAACGTATAACAGTGCAAGGGTGAAATTGCGACACTGTATAAAGGGGGTTCAGCTTAAAGTCCTCAGTATGAGTACATTTTTTTGATATGACTATAGAACTACTGGAAAATTATAGAAAGACAAGACATTTTCCAGCACCTCAGTAAACAATTTAAATACATACAATACAGCATAGGTGTGTGAAGCTGTGCCTTGGGGAACAGGATGAAGTGACAAGGAACTTCACAATGAATCACACTCCACTTCTGTTGCTATCACTGCAATGAGATTTGATTACTGTACTGTTATGTGTCGCCATAAGTGACGTGCATCACCGAAGGGATATTTTTTTTTTTTTTAATACAGCTGCAAAAGTCATTCTGGTCTCTTTTGATCTGACATGATAGACAGAATGGTATTGACTGTGATAGACGTGGATGGATATCCCTCGCTGCTGAGCACGAAATGTATTGCTTTTGTTTACACAGTCTTAGAAATTGCAATTGCAGTCGGGTCGCTAGGACTTGTTTTCATGCACAAGAACGGTCGATTAGCTAGTCTAGTGGAGCTGTATCCAAGCTGGCTTGGCGAAGCCTATGGGCACCAGATAAGCACATCTTTACAGGTTAAACAAAATCCTAACCTTCCTGAACTTCTTTAAGCTTTTTTTTTTGCCATGCTTTGTCGCTTCTGTCAAGGCAGCTGAGTGGACAAGCCATGGAGTATATCTCTACAACACTACATTTATAAACTGCTGCAGAATGTAACGGCATACATAAAAATTGCATCGATTTAGTAGTCAGCAAGAGGCAGAAAGTCAACAGAGCAGATGTGCCCAAATATGTATATGATCATTTACCATTTAAAGAGTATGTATGTGATACAGTATGTATGACATATGCAACACAGGCTAGATCCTCAGTGCCCTGGTCCTGGTTTCTGCTCTTCATGTGTTGGCAACTCTTTTTTAAGATTTGAAGGACTGCAATCAAGTCCCTTGTGATTCTTCTTTGTTTTAGGTGACCTGTAAAACAGAAAGTGCATGGGGAGAGTAACCCAAGTACTTCCCTCAAACAGTGCTAAAGCAACGCCTGTACTTCTGCCTGAGCTCAAGATGTACAAGCAGTGAGCGAGTTTCATGTCTTGTCCTGAGGGGGCTGTCTGCTGTGAGCTGCTCTCAGCTATCATTATCTTCACAAGTCTCCAGTGTGTAGATCCCAACAGGCTCTTCCTGTAATTACACCCACGGCAATGGGCAACACAAGCAGCCTGCTGTCTCTCACCATGAGTGTCACTGAAGCAAAATAAAACGCATGTATTTAGCCTCCTTTGTCCGCAGAGGTATATCGCTACACTAGGGTACTACGTACGGGGGGGGGGGCCCACTGTTGGAACGTGCTTGTCAACTGGTTGTCTCTCACATTGGCTGTAATGTTCGTGTTCAAAAAAAAAAAAGAAAGACTGCTTTATAACTGACAGAGAAACTGTTGAGAGAGTCGGATTTGCATTAGGTTCACGCTTCAACAGTTGCTTGCCTGTAAATCCAAAGCTAGATACAGAACAGAGAGTCTATCATTTCCCCAAGGGAGAAAGTTAGTCTGGGCTGTTGTGAAATTGCCTTCACAAATGATGTTCTGAATGCACGCATTCTAATACTGCGTATAATAAAATCCACGGGCATGTTGAAAGAGTCTACAACATTTGTTTCACTTCTTTGTATTTGAGTAATAAATTGTTCACAATGCGTTACTGATTCGTTAGGGTCCTGTATCCGATTTCGGAGATTTGCTTCCTGAGTGCCCCTCTAATGAAAGGAATAATAATAAGTAATGAAGGCACGATGCTGCTGACGGTCAGAGGTGCATAACCCGAGTGCTGAAGTATTGTATCCTGCAGAGCGCTGAAATTAAGAGTGGGCTATTTCTTCCTCTGATTAGTATTGGCTGAGCAGCATGTAAATGCCAGCAGCCCTGCAGTTCATCATTTTATCATCTAATTACGAGTGAGCAGCGGGGTATTGAACAGGGTATCGACTACTGCACTGTTTGCCTGTCATCGATGAATGACTAAGAGCAGACATGAATCCTATGGGCACAGACAGGCTCTTGCAGCTTGTCACAAATCAAATCTATATATATATATATATATATATATATATATATATATATATATATATATATATATATATATATATATATATATATATATATATATATATATATATATATATATATATATAGAGCTGCTCAATAGTGCATTGCGAGCAATACTGAGAAGACCCCCCCCCCCCCCCCCACACACACACACACACACACACCTTGAGAGAGATTTCCAGAACACGTTGATCAATGGGATTTCATTAAAATTATTCTACCTACTTTGCATTTCTTCATTCCAGCTACAGATACAGTTTAGAACAGAAGAACAAAGGGGTGCTTGGGTATGTAAAACCTTACTTTACAGCCATCTCAGTATGGCGGCCACCTCTCACTTCTTCAGTACAGTCCATATTTAGTCCTGTTAAAGGCATTGTGAAGTCAGTAATAAGGCCACTCCTGTATTCAGTATTAAAGCCACCTTCTTCAGTCCCAAATGTATCAAACCTCTATTAAATTATCTCTCAAGATCAATGTGCTGAAAACCACTTTGAATTTGAAAACGGACCTAAAAGCAGTCAGTTTGAATTCATAATATTGCAAAACGGTCAACCAATTAAATATATTTTGACATTTTAAAGTATCACTTTACATTGTCTCTTACTGTGCATTTACATAGTAGTTACATATTAAATACATGCGTACTTACACATAATTACACTGTTATTATTATGTTCTTAACATATTACGATTTATTGTAACTGCGCATACTAACGTTGTAATTATGTGCAAGTGCACGTGTATTTACTAAGTAACTACTATGTAAATGCATAGTAATTAGACTGTGTGTAAAGCGTTATCCATTTTAAAGAACTCTGATGGCTAACAGGATTCTGTGTCCCTTCAGTAGTAAGTTCACTCTTCTATTAAGGATACATTTTGTCGTTGGCTGGCCTGGCTTGAACAGAGTGGTTTCACTGCAGCTAATTTAAATGTGATCTTTCAAATAAGTGGTGGATTCAATAAAGAATAAACAGTGCTGCTTTTGACCTGTGTCAATTAGGGTTCAACACTTATGTGTTGACCTTTTAATAAACGTTTCTTGCCACAGATGTGGAAAGTCGATATGGAGTAGAAAAAAAAAACCGTGGCTGCAGAGATTATAAAACAGCGAAGGTCTCACAGAGGACAGATATAATTTAATAGTGACTTATTAACATCATAATTAGATACGGCAAGGCAATTAATCACGATCAGACTTGATAGATTGGCTAAACTCTATGATAGATTAGGTATGTGCCGTCCTTTCAATGCAGAATGTATTTTTAATAGCTCTGTGAAATTATCAACCACTGGTGGAAGTTACATTGACCGTGGTATTCAATACAGAGGCATCCAAACCAGAGAACAGGGCACATCAGTGCAGTACAGAGAGCTTTTGTTCTTGTTAATGTTGAGGGTGATAATTATAAACCCAGTACATCTCATCCTGTGGACAGATGGCACCCCATGCATTAAATAATGGTTTGCCCCATGAATGCAGAAATATAAGTTGGACAAATGGGCAACACTTTACATTGTGTCTCTAATTACTGTGTATTCACCTATACAGGTGTACTTACACATAATGCTATTAAGCAGAGTTACAATGTACTTAATGTGACAGACAGATCCCCCCATACACCCCTACACTATACTCCCAATAGCTTATGCTGTGTAACGTTAAGTTTTATCACAGCTGGATAAATACTTTTCCAGATGTATGGTACAGTACGACTGCCTCCACTATCTCCCCGTCATCTGGTTCTCATCTCCTGCGGGGAATAGTCAGGGGTAATGAAAGGGATTTGAAAGCATGGGTTAGCTCGCCTGTAACTGCATACTCTCTCAAAGTGTACAGTAGGGAGAGCCAGCCTTTAAATTGCAAACAGGAGAAGACTGAACAATTTGCCTAATAAATGTAATTTGCTTGTATTGTCAGTTCTGGTTGTTGCTGCTAACCCATATGAAATTATTTTCAGTAATTTTCGATTTTTCTCCCCGTGATAATGCCGGTAGTCTCAAGGGGTTGGCTAGAGATAAAGTGGGTTGAGGAATACATCAATACATCAGGCTTCCTGTGCACTAATGGCATAAGCAATCATGAGATGAGACAGAGATCTCAAATCTCACATTACATCAGACTGAAGAACAGCCTAATTTTAGCACCTTGTGCTGGGAGGTGTGCATGTTTGCTTATATGAGACTGTCCTTCATTTCATGAATCCCTGAATTAAAAAAAACGCCTAAATGGTGTATTATGTATTTGTGTAACTGGATACCGTTCCCCCAAATGTGTGATAATCAAGGCTTTTTTGTCCCTCTTTTCTTGTGAGGAATATTATCTGATTTTTAAAGTCTGTTGGGGTGCATCCACGCATTCTATGGTATATCTCTCCAATGTCATGTGCTGAATTCTGCTACTGGTGTATCAGAGCAGAGGCTGGGAGTATACCAGCGACCTCGCCCATCTCAAGCGAGCATCTTAACCACAAAGCAAAAGAGCCGGGCTCGCCTGCATTCGTGGTTATAAAGCTTTTAACCTCGTCTCATCTCACCCACAGGGGACAGAATCCGTAACAGCAGTGAATCACACAGCACAGCCCGTTACACTGACACATAGCGAGCCATGATGAACATGCCCACGAGAAAGGAGCATCATTGATCATGTTATGCAATGCTGAGTGAATTAACGCACCCAAGTGTGTACCTGAGAACAGCAGTGGTATCATAGCTCTCGTGTCTAAAGACAGACGGACAGGCACCTTGGAACTGCCTCAGATTCTGAAACCCTCCAATGCAATAAAGCCATTCAAAGTGCATTTCCAATCACATTATATCTACTTTGCTGCTGAGGTGGTTTCTGTGTAGAGGCAAAAGTGAGCAGATTCAATAAGGCTACATAAATAGGAGGAGTTCAGACGTCCCGTTTCTGAAGAGGCTCCTGTTTATTGGCAGCAGGCATGGTATATCCTCTTCATAGAGGATAAGTTACATAAGCCACAGATAGCAACGAGCTATAGCTATGAACAGAGTTTAACATCTTCCGCTAACGGCGGTATTAAGATCTGCCAATGTTTTAGATCATTAAAATAGACCTCAGGCAGTCTTTATATGAGAAAACCTCTAGGATCCAATTATATCTTAGTGATGATCAATTTGCTTTGTGCTCTGGACACTACGAAACTACAGGACAAAATCTATAAGATGGTTGGCTTTTGGATCAATAAACATGTTGAGGTGTTGCTATACATGACGTCTATCCATGGCATGTGAGATTGTGTTTTAATGACAGATATTGATCAAATATCATTAAAAGTGTTCAATCAAGGCAGTCTGTCAAATTGACCCCCTAAGTACTGTATGTACCTAACGTATATTAAAATTGCTTTGACAGCAAGTCGGCAGCAAATTCCTATGATTTTCAGAATTGGAGGCTTAACCTGATATTAGATACAGGTCTTAATAAAGTTGCCAGACAGTGTAATATTTCATATCAGCACTGAGACACTGAGTATTGTATTATTTTAATTTGTGTGTTTACATCTCAGCATTTCTACAGAATATGTTACTGTGTGGGTGCAGTGTGTTGAAAGAGCTTTGATATAGTTATTAACTGAGCCAATGTGTGAAGATAGTATTCAATATTTTGCAATAAACTTTAAGCCAACGATGTTGTAACTGAAGTTGTTAAGTAAATGAGAGAGGTGTGTTTTCTATACAAATTGCTAATTGTAATGGTGGTAATGTTTTTTTTTAAAGGAATTTCACAAATAATTAAACTAAAACAGCCAAAACAAAGTTTCATAAAAAGTCTAATCCGCACAGAAAAAAAAAAAAAATGAGTCGAATAAAAATAATTAGCATTTCTATTATCCAAACTGCTTTTTGAAGTTTCAAAAAGACGATAAACTTGTTTGGAGTTGAAACAGAATCACAAATAATTGCACTTTTTAAATGATACTTCTGTTGATTTCACAGCTGTATTTCAGGATGTACTAATTGCACTTTGAGTTTTTAAAACGTAATTTAAATCAATTTAAACAGGCACTGGAGCGTTTTAATAATAAGGGTTATACTATTTTCATCATCATTGTATTTCATTTCTTACCTGTTTAATATCACAGTAGGTGTGTTTGCTGTCATTTATGGGACGTTATCAATGGGGAGCATGGGGACTGACTCCTCCAGAGGCTGGTAGCTTGTCACAACCCCGCTCTCAAGATTCTGGGTTAAAAGAGCCAATTAGCTTCACATAACTGTTTCCTCTGCTTCCATTTCTAATCCGTGCACAGATTGCTGACACAAAAGGGATGACCCATTTCCCTTAGAGAAGATCAATACATTCGTAGCTTCTTTATAATGTATACGGTCACCTGCTTGAAATGATGATATTGTGAAACTTTTCGACAAACGCGGCCAATCTGTCTGGCTGGAATCTCATTACAAACCTGCAATGTTGGGGGAAAAAAAAAAAAACGCCTTATCAGAAAAACTCACACAAGTACAGAGCGGGGCAGAGAGAGAATTACACCAGGCATAAAAAAAGCAATAGCTCTAACCTGCCCAAGAAGACTCTCTTAGCCTCCATACACAGTTCACGGAGTTCAGCCCAAGTTGACGCTCTCCGTCAAGAAGAACAGGCACAGCAGTGGTGATTTGCTGTAGCCTTTAATTGCTACTCCAGTCTGTTACTCCCTGTAGTTACACTTTTTAATTAGAAATACATTGGTAGCTATTTTAATCTGATTCAGACAGTGATAGGACCGCTGCATTTTTAGGATTTGATGGATTTGGATCGCTGCCATCTCCAGATTTTTTTTCATTTATTTTTTTTGATAATGTCCACAGGGAACACTTTCCCCATGACATTGAAATATTGTGCCTCAATTGTAAAGCGATTTGAAAGGGTAACACTTTACATTAAATGTCTATTATTCTTGTGTACAGTATAGTAGTTTCTTAGTAAACACATGTGTGCTTGCATATAATTGCAATGTTATTATGCATAGTTACTATGTACTTAATGTAAACATGTGTTGCATAATGTAACCTTAATCCTAACCTTAACCCTAACCCTTAACTCTAAACTCGCACCTTTTCAAATGTAATAATATCTTGTTTAGTAGTGATATTGGTAATTCCATGAATCTTATCTGCTTTGCACTTCTGTTAGCTTAATAGGTCTGAAATCTGCTGTCTTGAAAGGAATGTGTCATAGCAAACAACGTATGTTCAGTCTAGAACATGCCTTGAACTAGTTTAGGGTTAAAGAAAGTTCTCTGTTTTGTATGCCTTATTTCCATGCATATGTGTTACACTACCTGGGTCATTTCTACTCAGCAGTATCTGCTGGGTCATGCTACAGGCTCAAGGCATGTCAGTCAATCGGGGAAGCAGCTGGTTGGTTAATGACAGCCATGTAAAAAATACATATTCATTATAACGTGTGTTTCTTTCAAAACTGCACATTTGAGACCCATAAACGATTGAAAGTGCACAGCAGGTTTTGTTTTTTTTGTAACTAGAAACTTTCATTTGTGGTTAATCTCTACCTGTGTTGCCCGACCGACATGCTGTCACAGACTTCAACCTGTTTACTGAGTTTCATTAAAATCCAATCTTCTTAAAAGTGTCTTTTAATCCAAAAAGAAAATTGCATCTCTCCTGAATAAAAAGGTGATCAATTTGAAGCTGGCAAGACGCTGTAGCAGAGGAAGGTCCTGCTTGTGTTGTTCTGAATATGCAGATTCAAGTCGCTCTGAGTTCAGTGCATGCTCAGCAAGAGCTCTGTTTTGAAGGCAGATTTTTCAGAGGTTTCAATAATTGACATGAAAACATTTATGCTACTTTCCCTCACCTTCCCACGGCGTTTCCAATCATCGCGAGTAGCCTTGACCTCCAACCTACGTGTAATATTGAAGTCACGTGACTTTGTTATGATTCTGCTGAATAGAGACACTTTGACTTAATTATATTTCTATATTTGATTCAGCTGTATTCTAAGATGCTCTCTGTTTAGCACCGTTACCAGTATTTTACCATACATTACTTTTGCCCATATCCATGACACAGGCCATGTGTTTGGAGATAGTGAGCTCCATTTTAATTCTCTAAACAGACCCATATTCCATATAACTCTGTATTAATCAAGCACATTAACACCCCAGGGGTAATGTAATTACTCCCTTATTAATTATACCAAAGAAAACAAAACCTACAGGGCAACCTTGCTATAAAGTCCAGGCAAGAGACTAACAAAACATGGTCTTAATCTGGAGTGGCCTGACCGCTTTTTCAAGCTTATTGTTTTAACTGCTGGTTAATGTTTACTACTGAATCCTAGACAACATTCACCCAGTGTGCCCCAAGTGGGGGAACAAATCCATTTTTTTGTTTTGTTTTAATGATTTATTGTTCTTGCAGTGGAGATTTCTCATGTGTGCAGCTGGCATGGGTTTATAGTTCTGCTTAATGGTACCTCACTCTATTCCCCAAATGTCATTATGTGAGACCTGAGATATAGCTTTCATAGCGAACACGGGGGAGGGGTTACACTGCAGATTAATAATGTGTCTCTGGCTTTATTGTTTCATGTGGGGAAACACAATTACTTTAGATCAAGCAGTCTAATAGATTCGGAACACTTACTGCACTGCTTAATAACAAAGCTCTGAGGAAAGTCATGCTTTCTAATTAGGTCCAAGCCCCGACAAGATTATTGCAATTTCATTTTCTAACTCGTGCGTTTAAATTCAGTGAGTGCTAAAGTAGAATTGTACTTGTTTTGATGTATCTATGAGGCGTCCCATCATAAACCTGTCAAATGAATCACCCTGCTAAATATGCAACTCATATACTCCTATAATAAATGTACTAGAGGCAAGGAAGACTTTTTTTTTAGAATGATGGTCAGTTTAGGAAAAATTACTGAAATGTGAATCCAATTCTTTGTATTTTGATCTGGTGAACAACTTTCTTTATATAGATTTGTGTTATTTATTGTGCCATTTATTACTCTTTATGAATGAAAGACTATATGCATAATTCAATCCCGATATCCATTGTGCCTACAAATAAACACAAAGAGAAGCAATGGCTTGGTGTGCAGTGATATAAATCAGCTTCAGCAGATACTGTAATAAAATCAATGGTAATAAATTGCAAACAGACTGGATACAGACCGAAGTCAATCAGCAATCTACAAGTTGTGTACATTAAAGGAATTGAAGCAGACAATAAAGGGGACTGTGCGTGAACAACGTCCTGGCTTAAGGACTGAAGACCAGGAAATGCAACAGGGAAATAAGTTTGATTTGGTGCACTGTTAATGCAGACTTTTCTCAAAATAACTGGAAAGCGTGCCATAGTGCGTTTCGGCAGTCATTGTAGTTTGTGACACAGCATTGCACTGAAGAAGGGAGCGAAGTGAGATGGTGGTGCAGTCAGCTCTGAATAGGGGAGCAGTCGAATAGAAAAGCAGCAGTCGACCTCAGAAACTGGTATTCATTGTCAGGATTTAAGTCGTTTTGGACATACCTGCAACTCATTTGAATCAGACCATGTGGTTGTGTGTCTTCAGTGAAGTTCACCAAATAATTATGAATTGCATTGGCACTACCTGCATGCCACCACTAGGGGGTGCTCGATCAAGCTAGGCGAATGGATGAAGGCAGATCGGTGTGATGGATGGACGTGGCGGGAGTAAATACGGTATGTTTCAGTACCTTACTGGCAAATAGGGGCAGTGCCCACAGGTTAAACAGAATATGTTAAAGCCAATCAGTTTTGATCAGTGAAAAGACAAGCCTTGGCAAGGGTAGATTGATAGCACAATTTGGATCACAACAGCCCAACAATAATGTAAAGCAGCAGGCAAAAAACAGTTTTTCATCCGCTGTCAGTGTGATTGAATGGAGCAGCCAGTCCCATACTTTACTATGAACTCTGGCAGGACAGACGATTAGCTCCGAGACTCAGGACTGGAAATTGATTTTTTTTTTTTTTTTTTTCCCCCACTTCTCTCTAGAGGTCTTCCAGCCAGGAGTTGTGTTCCTCCAAAAAAAAAAAAGCAACATTCGTGCTTATTAGGAGTCTCAATTCCCCTTTAAGAAATGTCTTTATAAATATAGAGGAAGATTCATTTCCATTAGGGAAGAGGCTGGGTGTTCTGGAGGGGGGGTTGTTTGCTCAGGATGTTGCTAGGTTTCAGTGGGGCCTGTAAACAGAATAGGCCGGCTGGGAATATTTTTCACACCTCATCAGGGACTGAAGCAAAGGGATGATTAAGGTTTGAGATGCTCCATCCATCACTTTCAGTGAGTCTCAGCCGACAGAAAAGGGTCTGAAAAAAAAGTATAAGTTGCCTGCCCAAGTTTTATAATGTATTATGCAGTGCATTTACTTCATGGTTTATACTGTACAGTATTTCCAAGTCTTAAGTTCCAAACTGGTAATACAGAGCATTCACATGGTTAATTTAAATAGAACACAATGAATAACACTTTACATTAAGTGTTTCTCATTGCTGTGTATTTACATAGTAGTTACATAGTACTTACAACATAATTACAATGTTATTATGCAGAGTTATTGTACTTCATGTGTAAATCTTTGTGCACGTTATAAGCACTCAATTGTATCAGCAAAGGGTTCGGTTTAGAGTTAGGGTTGAATGACACATTGAATTGATAGCATTTGGGGTACCGCTCCACTTGCATGTCCGGGATCCTAACACCTGCTGCATAGGGACAGAATTGCCAGTGTTCAAAGTAAAAGCCTTGAAAACTAAACAGATAAATAAGAAGGTTCTGCACGTCGTGATGTCATTGAGAGCTAGGTACATGTTTTATTTATTTTTTGGTTTTTGCTTTGTTTTATAAATCCTTGGACAGGTATCCTACTGCCAATGTTTTGGCTCAAAACTTTTTGACAAATTTCCTTCGTAATTAAAGTGAAGCTTTCCCTCCACGCGAAAACTCCTTCCGTAAAAACGGTTCATCTTTTATCATTAGTGAACCTTATATCAGATTTCTTCAATTCAATTATGTTTGGCTTTCCTTCAGGCTATTAGGATAAGTGAGCACCCACGATACGAAGATGGGCTTTTCTTTCCCACCCACATCATAACGCACAATTAAATTAAATAAATAAAGGAAATTTGATCATCACAACTTCCATCATCTAAAAACTAATATTGATGTCAAGATCTGATAAATCATTCTCATTTCAATATCAGCTAACGCTGTAAGCGTTCCTTGCGAGGACGGAAATATTTTTCAGTGGAGCTGCTGTAGGTCTTACACAGGTCAATTCCCGCAATGAGATTACATGCTAATGTGATTGTGTCTTGCTAAAGTACTCTTTGAACTACCCAGCCTGTATTTAGCCTCCAGTTTTCCGTCTGTCAAATTACCCGTCTCTGTTGCTTTGGTTAAGATAGAAATACTAAAAAAAAAAAAAAAATTAAGAAAACGTCTTCGAAATGGCTTCTGCTTGAACCGTTTGTCATTGGATTTATAATGTTTATTTTAGGATTTCTTGATTGTTTAAGAGTTCTGGATTCTTTGTTCATTAAAGATGTTGAAGTCAAACTGAAAAAATAACTGGCAGCAATATTTATATCATCCTCTGTGCATTTGTCTGTTTATATACATGATTAGGGACATATTTTTTTGTAAGCGTTTACAACAGTCTTTAAATTACTCCTATGAATAGTGGCTTATAGTTATACAAAATACAACCAAAGGTTTAGGGGCCATCTGTCCCCTAAACCTTTCCTTTTGAACCAGGAGGCCCTGTACACATGTGACAAACACTGCACTCTTTGAGCATAGCAACGGGCTGAGATGGAGGCGCATTGCTCTCGTTTTCCTTGGGCTGAATAGGAAATAATCCTCATTTAGAAGGAGCCGGAGGATTTGCGAGGCTCTGCGTGCTCCATCCTGTGCAACAGAAGACCTAATAAATTAACAGTGAGTTAACGGCGCCTAGTGCAATTATGAGGCATATCTTCCTGGTGTGGAAATCAGTGCGATTGATAAATTGCCTGGTGTTGATTGACATACACTGAAACTGCTGCAGACATATAGTGAAGGGAGGGCTGGAGCTCTCATACAGAGACCATGCAGACAGGATCCAAAGCTCAGAGTAAGCACCACTGGCACCATGAAACCCCTAGAACCTTCATCCTGCTCCAGCATCAAATCACAACCGGGCTTTACACTAAAGTCACTAACCCTTTCCATGAAGTGTCTCTAATGACTGTGTATTTACATAGTAGTTACACGCTATATGCATGTGTGCTTATGCATCATTACAGTGTTCTTATGCAGAGTTACAATGTACCTAATGTATAAATCTTTTTGATGTGCGTAATTATATCAGACAAGGGTTAGAGTTAGGGGGTTGGGGTTAGAGTTAGGGATAGGGGATAGGATGACCCTCACATTAAAAAATAACAGCAAAGCTAAAGTTTCATTATTCATATCACATTGCCCTCCCAGGAACGGCAGTGAAATTTCAATTCACAACGCTGTGTTTGAGTTTAATGTCAATATTGCAGGCAACACAGCACGGTCTTGCTTCTTCTCTTCCGACTCGATCAACGATCTTCAAAGAAATACTTCAAGGCATCCCTCACTCCTGCATTCGAAATGTGAACCTTGGAGACGTGTTAACTACCCACCCGAACATGTTCTGGAATCCTAATGAATGCGTAAGAGAATGCATCTGGAAGACTTCCACAGCGAAGCTTCTTTTGAACTCCGGGTGTGAAGTGTTACGTGTGTGTGTGGGGGGGGGGTCATCGCTGAACAATACCGATGCAGACACAGAGCATCGGGTGTTGAGACGCTGCGCAGGCGCGCAGATTTATTATCAACACAAGTCATTAGCGTCCCAGCAATGGTAGCCCAGGTGTCGTATTGAATAAAGAAAACAAAGCTCAAAATAAAAGTTTGACACAGAATGCGAGCGCTAGCCTCACTAAACAAGACAGCCCTCTCCAGGAGCTCTATGCAAGTCCTCTCTATACACTGCTTGGGATCAACCTCCCCTAAACTAACTAACTGAAATGGAGAAAAGAAGTATTATTTAGTTTAAAATGCTGAAACAGAACCTGGCTTGAGAATAGCAGGGAATCTCTGAGTCTGTGTCGAAATGAAGGGACGTACACAGTACTGCATTTGTAAGACTGAAATACTTTTGTTCGACACTGCATGAAAGATGAATATAGACTTGAAAAACTACATTAAAAGAAACCCCAGGGTTAGATTTGAAAGTTGCTAACTATGTTTTTCATCCAACTAATCCACTTGCAAGTTGCTTACCTGGTTGCTGTATATCTTCCTGTGAGAATGGAACATTAACAGGTCCCATGAGTCAGGCATCACAGGTGTCATTTGGGTGTATTTTACCTCAGTAAATTTGCAGTTTGGTGGTTATCCTTTGCATTTGCCAAAGTTCCCGTGTTTGTTTTAATATGCTTTACCGCACCTTTACTGACTTTGTATTGGGTATATAAGGATGTAATTGAGGGTGAACATATCTATTCTTTTAAGTAACTTGGTTAAGTAAATGTATTTTTTTAAAACTCACATTTAAATGTAACAGCTTTCAAACATCGACACCTCCTCTCACCCCCCCTCGTAATCATCCCTCTTCTCTGAATGGACGGCTTTATAGAGATCCTTGCTATTACTGGTTGTTTCAAGTGCCAATTAAAAGAAAATGATTGCTCTTATGAACTGGAGTGGCTCCACCTATCACTCTCTTCTGAACCCCTGGTTATATGCGATTATAAACAGTAGCACAAAAGAAGGTAAAGCATAGCTCTGTGGGGTTTTTTTTTCTTGTTTGATGGACCTGCTGTTAATCATTTTATTGTGAATAATTCACTACTGCACACCCAGTGATACAGAAAAAAAGCATTTTTGGTCGTAATTCGCATTTTTAGTTTATTAAAATCATTTAAAATATCATCTGGAATGGTAAACCGTACTTTTTTACAGTTAAAGGGTTTCAATTAATACATTCAAACTGAGCCTAAATCAATATGCTCCTTCCAATTTACGAGCCCCCACGAGCCAATAAAAAGCTACATGATCACTTTGAGCCCTTTTAATTGAATAACCTTGAAGAAAAATAATTGGGTTTTATGTTCGAAGAAAGGTTATGGCATTTGTCTATTTGAACTTTAGTGATTAGCTTTCATTTAAATCACACTCTTGTTAAATGTTGTTAAATTGGCCTAGCTGATTTGCTGTATTTCCGTATCCTTAGATAAGGGACATTAAGATGATGTATGATTGGTTGTCATGAAAAAGCCATGCAGTGATAGCGCTTGCTGGTTGCCTAGTTGCGCTTAAGCACTGTTGCATAGCAACTCAACCAGGACTGCAAGAATGAACTGCTGATGCTATCGAAGCACGCCAGGCTGTTCTATAAGGGGCTTGTTGACAAAAATAAGGATTCAGACAAGCACGTTTATGAAAGGTATTGCGTGTGCTGTTACAAGATTAGTAAAATGCAGTCAGACAGTCACCCTCCAGGCTAAATGAAAGTTCAACCCTATCTGAAAGCAAGCCGTTCAAAACAGATTTCTTCAACCTGTTGTAGTCGCTATCAGTTTTTAAAATTGAAATACTGTCTTTACTATAACGTGTGTGACTTTCAAAACTGCACATTTGAGACCAATGCGGCGAATGGAAATTATTTAGTTAGATCTTTAGATGCCCACCACTTTAAGGCAGCACAATGCGCTGGGACAATGGTACTGTCAATGAGAAAGACAGGACTGAAAAGTTAGCAGAATCCCCGGTGCTCTCCCTAGCGAAAGTGACCCCAGAATGGCCCCAGGGTACGTCATACGGTCAGGGCAAGTTTGCGCCCTGGCTGTGCCAAGTTGTCAGTCTCAGCACGGGATTCCACAGGGAGCATCACATAGGGAGGGCAAAATCAGCAGGGACTGCGTCTTCTGACCACGCTACAGCAGACTCTACTGGCCAGGCACCTGGTGAGCTGACAGCGGACACCTGCAGGGATGGCCTTTGTCATCCAGGGTGCCGATAGCTCATCACCATCCCCTCTCGAGATGTAAAGATGCGATTAGCTCGGGGATCGGAGGACACCCCCCACTTATCTTAAGTTCTCCAGAGCTCATAATCAGTGACAAAACAGGGGTTACATTATTAAGCACACATTTAAAAATACATTAAGCAGCACTCCTACATGTTAATGGTGGTGTGATTAGGGTATGAGAAAGGCCCCTTAATAGTGATACAAACATTTTAAGAATTAAGTAACAGTGATAATGCAATTACCCAGTGGGTGATTTATTTGTATAGAGAAGGTAACTTAGTTCTGGTTTATCCCCTGTCCTGGCTTACAGTCAGCACCGCGTAGAATAAATCCTGCTCACAGCACAGACTTGGCACTGCCACTGCAAGACCTTGCCAGGGTAATATGAGACCAACGAGGATGACAGCAACAAACTGGGATTGTGTGCGTAACAGGCAGGAGGGATGGAGGAGGGATCGATTACAGGAGCTGTCATTATCTTGAGTGCTAGTTTTCCATAATAAAAAAAAACAAATCAGAATTCTCTTTTTTCCGTGATTTAAAACAAAACGCTAATTTGAGTTAGCGTGTTTCTGAAAATACTACAGTAACACAGTAAGCTGGAAAAGATTTTTTGAAAAAGTCAAGGTCTATTTTCCTTTAGAAATAACTTTCTTTAAAAAAAAATGTATTACAGTTGTTTTTTTTGTACTTTTCAAATCTTTTGATCTAATTCATCAATAACGCCTGGAGTGGCTTATTGATTGGCTGGTTTTGGTGGATAATAAAATAATTTTTAACCAATTTCTGTTTAGTATTTGCTGTCCAAACGAACTAAGCTTTCATTAAGTCAAGCCAGAACTTGTATGGATGGATTTTAAGTTTGATTCACAGTTGATGCTGTGACATGGCACAGGGCAGCTACGGTCTGATAGAAGGTGTAAGAGCTGAAAAAAAAAATCCAAGAATTCTTTCATGGAATTTCAGCCTGATACATAATAAAGCACATTCTAGTTCTCTATACACAATAAAACAGCCACCTGCACTCCCAATTAGATCTGAAGAGAAATTATGGAGTGGAAATTCATTTTGAGCGGCATGCAGTCCTTTCATGGCAATAATGAAGTATCCTGGTATGAAGTACATATGTTCACTGCAAAAAAAAAAAATCAATAAATAAGTAAAAATCAATAAAAAAAATATTGTACATTAAAAATACATTTGAAAACATAGCTGAATTAGATTTTGAGAACAATAAATCACGATTTTGAGGCTGCCTTCTGAAAGTGATATACATCCTCCACACCATCATCCTCTGGAATATATTATCATTACAAGATGTTTCTTAAATTAAAGGACTGGGCCAATAGAAACACCAAATACTCATTTAGTGCTTGCATGGGTTCAGTGTAATGAGCTTGAGTTTCAACTTGTCCTTAATAAGCTGTGTTGAAAATCCCTCTTCACTTATGTATAATATCCCAGTTTATCAGAACACAAAGTCTAAATATGAAGTTAAATCGTTTAAGAAGAAAATGTGAATGAGGTTTGACTACAGAAAAGTGTGGCATTATTTTTGACGTTGTTCATGCTTTATCGTAAAAGTGAAACCAATGTGTTAACAGTGCAAGATTGTTCTCCAAGTTGCCACCCTGGTAAAGTCATGACTGCATCCTGGCTGCGTGAAGTTGCTGGTCTTTGTTGGGGGTCCCACAGGGAGCTTTACGTTGGCATTTCTGCTAACTGTATGTCCTTTGGGCTGGCCTGTGTCCTCGAGTGGGTGGTAGCTCACTTACATCCGCTGGAGAGTTCCCGGATCTAAAGAGGCAATTGGATTGGGGACCCGAGGACGGCCGCTGACCAGTTCTTCTGACCTGCTGGGATTGCTGTGATACTGGAGTGTAACTGGACGTTCTCAACTAGGGAGGAAAACAAGGGTATAACAGCTGGAAAAAAAATGTACAAGGGGCGCAACAGGCAGTTAGTGCAAAAAGGGGTGTTAAAAATCTCAGCTATTTCATTTAAACTTGGACAATAGACCTGAGGCATTAAACCGCCCCCCTCCCCCGTGCTAAACATCATACGGTATGACACAGTTTCAATTTGATAAAGCTCCATGAACTTTTCAACTGCTCCTTGTGTTTGTAACAAAACCTTCCTTTTACAGTTATGGCCTGCTCCATGGTTTTGAACCTTTCCGCCCGTGTCTGTAAATGCACCCTGAAGCTCAAATTGAACAGAATTGCAGCCCACTTTAATCTCTGCCCCCTGCAGAACAGTTTCTCAAATCATCAAGCCGATCTATCACTACAGAGCCTGAACTTTGCCAGCAATGTGCAAGAGAGTGCCCTGGCCGACGTGCACCGAATGGAAGCAAGCAATATCAGCAATCAAATGTGACATTAACTTGTGCCCTCTGATCGTTTTATATTTCAAATGATTTCGGCACTTCACAATCTAAAACTAAGATGTTCGAAGAACACACTCCCAGGGTGCATATTTGATATCAAAGAAAAGATTGCAGAAGTAATTTGAAACAATCACAGGTGCCTTGGGGAATTACTGAATGAAATCCACAGGCTCAAATTAATTTCAATATGTTTTTCATCAATGAACCAAAAAAAAATGTATAAGTGTAAAATTGTTCAATCAAGCGCTTTGTGTGATTCCTTGGATGTGAAATGTGCTGCAGGTTGAAAGTGTCAACGTTGAAAAAGGTCTGGGGTTGTACAGGCCTTAGAATTCATACAAATGATGATTATAGAGACCACTGGTACAAAGATGCTTATTCCTTGCTGAAATCACAATGATTAGCGATTTGAAGGTTCCCAGTCACTCACCTTGTAAAGTCTTGCCTTTGTACTTCACGTTTAGCTCGGGGTGACTTGCAAAACAAATATGTTACTGTGTTAGATCTTTACTGCCCAAAGCTTTCATGTGCAATGATTGTCTAAAAAAAAGACTTACGATTCTCAACTCCACATCTATGCATTTAGTGAAGAAATTCAGTGCTGTATTGTACCACTTATAAAAGTTTGTCATCGCAAAAGCATTGCAAAGTCAAATTAAAGCATGGCAAAGGGAACAGCAAAAATCAATTAACTCTGTCTGCATAAATGCAAAACAGTGACCCTAAAGGTAACACTGAAATCAGCAGCTGTCATCTTTGCTGTAAAAATACAAGTCTGATGAAGACACTAGACGGAACATTTGTCTGCTTGACTTGTTGACTTGCAGAATACCATAAATTACCAATAAGGACACTGTGGCCTTGGAGAGAGTCCAACAAAGAGCAGCCAGACTAATCCCAGGGCTGTGAAGATTGAGGGAACTGAATTTATTCAGCCTTGACCAAAGAAGAATTAGTGGGAACTTGATTGAAGTCTTCAAAATCTTAAAAGGAATTGACAGTTAACCCTGACCATACTTCAAGCACAGCACAGAAACCAGGACTAGAGGGCATTTGGAAATGAAGAGGAGACTGGTTTAGGGCAGAGGGTAGGAGGCACTTCTCAGACAGCGAGCGATGAGGGTACGGAATGGGTTACTTGGTCTTTGCTGTTGATGCTGAATCATTGGGAGGCTCAAGTTCAGCTGCTTGGAACCGGATGAGCATTGCTGGGCCGAATGACCTCCTCTCATACATAAATGCCCTTCTGTCCATACAACCATTAACAATCAAGAAGAAAAGTTGCCACGGGGTCTGCAGTAGTGACAGCAATTCAAACCCAAAGGCACGTGCGGATCTAACCGCAGACTCGCCGAAAAGATGGTGACAAATAGAGCACTGCTAGCAACGCAGGCTTCGTTTCTGTGGTTTAAATCTCAATAATAATCCCGTCGGGGGAGTCTGATTTGCATGATGCTATCAGAGCTGTAATCAGCCTCTAGATTTCAGCTTCTAATTGGATTGCTCTTCCAAAGTCCCCTATTGATATTTTAAAGCTCTACTTCATTATGATAAGTAATGAGAAGATTATTGACCGGAGCTGTCCAGCTGCACACTACCCATGATCTGAGACAGGCCTGTCAGTTACGGATCTCAAAAGCAAGATCTATCCACCACAGGGCCATCGCTCTTTCAGCGTGCACGCATGTTCATTTTCTGCCTTGAAATATTATTATTATTTGTTTATTTAGCAGACGCCTTTATCCAAGGCGACTTACAGAGACTAGGGTGTGTGAACTATGCATCAGCTGCAGAGTTACTTACAACTACGTCTCACCCAAAAGACGGAGCACAAGGAGGTTAAGTGACTTGCTCAGGGTCACACAAGGAGTCAGTGGCTGAGGTGGGATTTGAACCAGGGACCTCCTGGTTAAAAGTCCATTTCTTTAACCACTGGACCACATAGCCTCCTCAGATTTGTATCTGAGCGGCCCCACTTTAATTTTGCCTGTTCAAATTTGCACGAGGTTTAGCTAGCGGTGACTCGGTGGTGTGTTAGATCTTACTGGACAAAGCCTTCAAGTGCATTGAGCCTTTCAGGCAACCCTTCCACATAGTGTTGTACAGTAATTCAACCGATACGCACTCCAGCAACAATGCTTTACAATGCAAACAAGGATGCACTGTCACACCGGCACACACAGATGTACGATTCTCAACTCCAGATGTCTGCCAAACATGATGAAGAAATCACTCCTATATAGTATCTTGTATAAAAGTTTCCAATAGCAAAGTGTAATGAAGCGTAGTGAAAGAGCAGGTAAGCATTGTCAAGAGGTATGGTAAAGCGTGTACAAAAATGGTAAATAGCATAGTATAAACTAAGGGCAAAGCATGGGAAAACTGAGATACATTTTTATAAGAAAGTCAAAGAGTAGGATTTGATCCCAGTGATCAAAAGCTGATTCTCTATCCGTTGGACTACAGCTAGCAACAGACCAATCAGATTCCCCGGTGATCCACTGTCCCTGGTGTGTGTATTTCTGACCTGGGTCGTGTGTTGTCCTCATGACCCCGTAATCCTGGGATAAAATGGGATTTTGGGACCATTCCTGTTCCAAAGCGGTTAGCAGTCTGGTTGATATGTTTTGCCCCTCTTGGCAACACATCTGTTTCAACGGCTCACTACTGAGGACCAACCTGCTCAATCCAGCGATGCTAGATTGAAACTTTTATTATATGACCTATCATGCCATTGAATTTCATTGAGATTCCAAATGATGTTTTCCCCGTTAAATCACAAATGAGAAAACCTGTGTGCATACAAAAGGACCACAGCAGGCTTATCAAACAGTATGCAGCAATAGCCATTTAATCTAGCCTCTTGAATGCGATATTCATCCCTTGTCCTAATGGAATAGCTATCATTTTATTCTGATTAGCTGGCGTGTAACACGGATGTTAGGAAGTTTAGATAGCAGTCAAGCATTGTCCCGAGGGGGTGATGAAGGATAATAGGTGTCACATGAATAAAGGAAGGCATGCTCCAAATTTCAGTGGTTCAAAAGCTGTGATATACCAGACGCCATTGATTGTGCTCAGGCAAGGTATAGGATTTCTGTAAATCAGTCCAGTAGGAAAGGCTGCAGTAGAAAAGCCAGAGAACTGATGCAAGCATGCTTTCAGATATCTGATCTAGTTGTGGTGGATACGCACAAGCACCCCTATTGCATATTTATTGACTGTTTAAGTACATGTAACTGAAGATCAGTGAATCAATAATTGTAAATCAATGACATTATTTATTTATTATGAGCACACTGTTCCAATAATCGCCCACCCCTCCCTCTGCAAGCAGGTTCATGCAGGTCTCAGTGTGGAGAATGCTATTGTAAAGCACTGTGCTGTTCCAGTGACTGCCCTCCCCTCCCTCTGCAAGCAGGTTCATGCAGGTCTCAGTGTGGAGAATGCTATTGTAAAGCACTGTGCTGTTCCAGTGACTGCCCTCCCCTCCCTCTGCAAGCAGGTTCATGCAGGTCTCAGTGTGGAGAATGGTTCATTAGTGTTGCTAATAATAATAGGAGAAGATTTTGTTTTCACAACGGTGATTGCCAGCCCTCTCACACGAGTAGCCATGTTGTGCTTATTGTAATATTTCATGTGCGTTCCTGGGGTTAGAAAGCCATTAGTATTGCATTATGATCCTGCAGATGAACAATTATCAGCTGTGTAAGCTCTATACATGCTACGAGGCTCGCAAATATCATTAGCCATATGCCGCAAGACATTTAACGCTCATTTTCCACCTAATGTAGAGTGTCTTTTTCAAGAGTCAATATTTAGGAGTATAAATGTGGCTCCTGTTGACACAGGAAGAGTCCGCTGCCTGACACACAAGCTGTGCTGTTTCCTATTGAATTGGATACAAATTCAAAACAATTAAAAATAAATTAGTGCTAATGCAGCGATCATACAGTCACAGACACATTTCCATTTAGTTTCAACGAGCAGTTAAGAAAACGTTTCAATGACTTTTAAAAAAAGGAGACACTGATTCACTGTGTGTGGCCCTGAGCAAGTCCCTTAATCTCCTCGTGCTCTGTCCTTTGGATGAGACGTAAAACTGAGGTCCTATTGTAAGTGACTCTGCAACAGCACCTTTCAACAAATAGTGGGATATGGTCAAAGGTGGATAATGCCCTTGTTAAAACATCCAAATCTTTAATTAACTCCTATTTTTTTTAAAGTTGACAATTCAACAGTAACCAGTGTTGTGTGCCTGCATGTGCATGTGAGCTAGAATTATTATTTTTTTCTTCTGTTAGTTCATCTTTATCTTCCTGTTACAAACACACACCCTCATATTGACTGATAAGTAACAGTGAAGCACTGACATCATTCAGAAGAGTGCTTCCGAATATGATCAGAGCTAGAACTGCATTGATTAACCTGCTTCCCTCTCACTGCTAGCTGTGAAAATCATTAAAGAAGGAAAGTAAAAAGCCAGACCTCCTTCAAGAAGCTTGCAGCAACCATGGGGGAGAAGCAAGCAGAACCACTCTTTGTGTGAAGAAGTGTCTCCTACCTTTTGTCCTGAGTCTATTTCCTTTTAACTTTGACCTCTGGTCCTGGTTTCTGTGCTGAGCTTAAAGTATTTGGTAAGGGTGAAATTTGTCAACTCCTGTTAAGATTTTTGTTTGTGTGATTATAGAGTACTGTTAACATACGATGAATATTTCCTATTTGATACTGTGATGATTAAATGATGACTGTACCTTTCATATAGAGTTGCATTAGTAAGAAGCATGCAATATATATCTGGAAGGGTATGGACAGAGTGTTTTTTATATATCTAGAAGGGTATATATATATATATATATATATATATATATATATATATATATATATATATATATATATATATATATATATATATATATATATATATATATATATATATAAGGTTTCATTTGGATTTTCTAGTATTTTTCAAAGACTACAAATCCCTGGTTCACTATGTTGTAACTGCTCCTGCTCTCAGCTGTCCACATGAAGTATCCATTTACCATTCTGATTGGCTGATTGATAGATTTCCTGTCACACACCTTTGAGGGCAATCAGCCAGTTAAATTGGAGCAGTGCGGATCCCAATGATAAGCGTTGTCGTGGGAATTTCTACCCATGTGGCACGAGTGTGATGTTACTTAATTAAAGCTGAAACAGGAGCAGGGGCTTGACAGATACACACGTCTCAGTTTCATCACACGAGCAGCTAGAACAAAGCAACACAGTTGAAACTAAAACCACCGTCTTCAGCAGACCCATCTGCTCTCTCTGTCTAGAGATGTGTTCAGTTCAGTCCTGGCTCTTAGGATTCTCCAGGTAAAGATTAAGAGAAACATGATAATAACCACATGTGAAATCAACAGAGCCCAGAAGCATTCGACATATGATTGCAGCTGCTATTAAATTGTAAGGGAAAATGCAAATACAGTGACATTTGAAGATGCTAAGCCTTTCGTCTTTATTGCAACCGATCCTGCCGAATGAATTGAAAGTGGGTTTATTCAATTGCATACTGATTTGAGCTTGAGGGTCTTCAATCAGTTCGTCCTTAAGCAGAGATTAAAACATTCTGTAATAGTGAACAAGCTAACCATAAATAGCATTTTGTTTATTGAGCATACCTTGACCTCCCTTTTAAGTGCAGCTGCAAAAATGTTGGCAGGAACAAATTACACTGGAAGCAATTACACTCCAAACGGCTTGGCCAAACCCATTTCCACTGTAATTACATCAACGGCAGAGTGCTTTCACGCTGAATAAATGTGGCTCAAGAAGGCCGGGGCGGAGAAGGAAAAAAGAAGAATCGCTCATTTTGTATTTCTCTGTAGTTTAATCGGCTCTTCAGCCTCTGCCTAGTGCCTTTCATGCTGGGGAAAGACAGAAAAAAACAAGGCTTTTACACTCGTTTCATTATAAATATTGTTTTAACACGAGGTCAGCAGTGGGGAATTGAAACGGGACTGAAATGGCGTTACTAAGTGGATGGTCTGTATCCAGAGTAGAGCCTCAGTTGAGTTGATTAATTGTTGTTTGAATGGGGAAAAAAAAAAAAAGTTTTCAAGACTTTTGCCCTTGACAGCAACTTTCTCTGGGGGGGAAAAAGAAGCTACCCTCTGATGACATCTGCTGTTGGTTTGTTTGTGGGTTTTTTTTTTTAAATGACAAAGTGTGTATCTTAATAAACAGATTGCGGACTGCTGTGTTGATGGGAAGGATCACAGGGTGTTGTTGACGCAGACACCCTGGGATCCTTCAAGAAGCTGCTTGATGAGATTCTGGGATCAGTAAGCTACTAACAACCAAACGAGCAAGATGGGCCGAATGGGGCCTCCTCTCATTAGTTTGAAATATCTCAGTCCCTTTCACTGAACCACACCATTCATGTCGTGTTCGCTACACTATCTTGTTGTTGTGTAGAATCAATTTATCTATCACTTTTCTGTCATCAAATCCTGGTGACTTTTTAAGTTGCTGTGGGGTTAAAGGGAGATCTCAGTTTCCACACTTTATTTTCGTAAGGTCTGTAACTGCTTCTCCTTCTAGGTCATGTGATGTCACTCAATAATATAGTACATATTATTGAATGATAATATAGAAGGTGTGGCAACGATTGCATCCTCCTGGCTTGAAACAAGCTGATTGACTATTTTGTTTCTGAAAATGTTTTCTATACAATTGTGCTTCTTTCAAAACTACACGCTGGAGACCAACATAATGGAAGTGCATGAAAAAAAAAAACTTTTACACATGTTATTTATGTTCAGTATTTAACATATATTCAACCTTCTACAAAGATGCATTTTTCCCAATTGCTGTAATAAAAAGCACAGCCCTCAAAGAATAGTTTTTTTCTTTTATCTGTCACTCAGAAGGGGTCAATTCCTCCAGTAAGCAGAATTCACAGATCCTGAAACAATTAAAAAGCACCACAAGAAACGAGGCACACAGGGTTTCCAGCACTTAGTCATTAGAAATAGCGATGGTAATCTGAAGCAAGTTCTGTTAATTGCCCTAAAACGATTAACATGTAATAAATATTTCACAGGTAAGTCAGTTGAGCGATTATTCTTTCTTTATTAAATATTAAGACTAATTGCCATTATAAATGACTAATAGATCTGTAATTACCTAACAAGAATTAGCTGGGGTTAACTAGGACTAAGCTAATTAAACACACTCGCATAACAGATGAACTTTTGTAAGATTGATGAGATTGAAATGAAAAGACGTCACTAAGGATGTTGCGGAGAACAAAAAGGGTTCAGTTAATTTGCTCGAAGGAAATTATTTTACAGTGGCTAAAAAAAAAAACTGGAGGAATTGATTAATAACCCCCGAATAACCAGATATAGCATTTATTCAAGAATATCTAGCTTTTGAATAGTGGTTTTGAAACTTGCATTATTCAGAATGGAGGAATATAATTAGAGCTTCTGTTTTTCGGTTTTTATTAATTTCATTGTACAGTGCTTATTTTTAGCCCCACCTTCTTGTTTTTTTTCCTGCCTTTCGACTTTTAAATACTGTATAAATATTGTTTTCGGTTACTTTCCAAAATGCTTAGCATAGAATTTGTAAGGTAACTTGACAGGACTTGCACACTTAAGTTGCACCTTCTTTCCTTTGCTGTCTTCCACAGTGAAATCCTTATGGTCACGGGCACATTCTTCTGGGGTTGTTGCGTGTAAGCATTTTTTTTAAATTTCGCCACAATTCTGTTTTAAATTCTCCCTACCTAACTGTAATATAGCTTTAAATCCTGCGAACAAGCCTTCTAATTGTAATCTCACTAGAAATGCAGGAATTTTCTGCTTCTCAGTAGCTGGGGTGGGTTTAAAGTATTCAGAATGAATCAATGCGAGATACAAGTTAGGAAGGAGTGACATTGCCCAGCTGCACTGGGAAAGGTAGTTTGTTTTTTTGTAGTAGGTTTGTTTTTATTTAAATAGGAAAGGGGTGAAATCAACATGAATCGAGTAACCGTTTCCAGTGTATTTTTCTATGTTTCCCTCAATCAGAATCCCTAAATATAAGGTAACTCCCCGCACCATACATATGTCCTCTACCCCTCCCTTGGTGACACCCTTGTTAGCCTCCGGCCATTCCAAGTTATCTGTGTCACACTTCCAGTATTTCAGAGCGTTGTCACTTCATCCTTTTCTGATCGGACAGGGATCATTAAAAAGCATCTTCTGCTCCAGTGTCCCACCTTCTTATCATCTTGATTGGGGCACTTCAATGTTGGAGAGCAAGATGTTCCCACAGATTTCCATATTCCTCTGGGACTGGCTTGTGATTTGAAAGCAGACTTGCTTGTTTCCATCAGTACCAGATCGAGATCCTATCCATTCCAGTTGGGACTCTTGTCAGCCCCAGTTAGGACTGATGGGCTGACAGAAGGTGATGCCACCTACTGTGGATTCAACCTGGAGGACACAGGAGGCGGGTTTTGAATCCCAGACCGCAGACAAAATGCATACGGCTGATCATGAAGGCTGTGAATATATTATACAATCAGGGAAATAATGGAGGCTGCTGAATTCATTTATAAGCAGCAATTATACAAAAACGTGACACATACAGGTGATCTTTGACTTGTATTGTCTGGTTGCAGAGAGGATTGCAGACTGCAGATGTAGCCCCAGCTTGATACTGGGAACGAGATGAGGTTGAGTTTCATGGTACAGGTGGAAATGTGGCATAAATGGGATCCATCGACTGCACTGAAGATGAATCTAAAAAAATCAATCCTTTCTCTCCTCCAAATTGGATTCAACCCAGATCCAAAATGGCATGTTCTTAATTTGTTTTAATACCTTTTACCTGGAAAAAGAGATGTGAAAAGTAACAGGAACAAAACCTTTTAAGCCCAGCAGAACATTGAGAGATTTTGTAGTGAAATTGGATTAGGGGGATACCATTAAAACGGGGCAGAGAATTGTAACAGAAGCCCTTTTTGTCCACTTCCTTCATATGTTCTCTCATCCAGGTTTTAGGATCAGATTTCAAGCAGAATCCTAGCCCTGTTAACTCTTTGCTCACGCAGCTTGTCAGGTATGTGTTTATATTCGTGTTTAGCTTCACTGCATCATTTACTGTTTGAGTCATTACACCCTGGGGACTTTTTAAACATGTTAAGACACCTCTGTGATCTGAAAAGGGATGGGTTAAAGCTCCCTATCCATGAACCAAAAGGAAGTAGGAATGTGATCAGACGAAATTTAACTGTTAATTATGCCTGGCCACATGCTTACAGGATGCTTGCATGTTAGTTTTTTTCCCTTGGTCACTCACTGTAAAAACCTTTGTATAAGTCTATTTTCTAGGTATTTTTAGGGTATCCTTAAAAGGGAGGAGCGACCAGTGTGACCTGAAGGCTTTTTCCTGAAATTGTTGTCTCACATTTGAATGCTGTCTGAGTTTGAGAATTTGTTGTAATAAACGATGCATTTCCAGCATGCTTAGAGTATGTGGAGCTGCTGCAGAATAACACCAGGATTGCAGCGAGCAGCTCTCATTACAGTCTTTGTCTGCAGGACACAAGCACGTCGCTGTGAGTAATGAGTTCTGTGACAGAGTAACTGAGCTTGAACCTCAGCCCTGCATTCTCCCAGCTGCTTTCACATGATTGACTCCAGTGACCACTGTCTGTGTAAAATCACTGTGCCGCCATGCAACTGAAGCTTGAACCAACCGCCCCACCCCCAGCTGAATTATACATGGGACAATAAACAAAACATCTGGCTTTGCCAATTATGAATTGTGTCCCTTTAACTTTTTCATTTAAAGCTTCTGAAACCTGGTCCCCAGAGACCGCCTGTGAAAAGCGCTGGAAGTAAAGAAGACATGTAATTAGTTCCCTTATTTAAATTGATGAAGAGTCATAAAAAAGCAGGGGGGTGGGGGCAGAATACTAAGAGCTGAAATGATCCAGTAATGAATTATAACTCGGTTGTATTTGTGGATGTGATTGTATAATTATGTTGTAAATACTTTGTAAACACTTAAGAAGCCAGCTACTGCCAAGGTGTTGCGTTTGATTTGTGTAATTACTGTGCAATAGAGATAAACTGATAAAGCAGCTCAGTACCGGTATGAAATATTCTAGCTCTCCTAGTGTTTGCTTCTTCTTCTGTAGAATCCTTCTCTCTCTGGATATCATTTCCAGCTTCATTCATCTCCTCCTAGTGACTAGTAAAAAGGTTAAAGCATCCCTCTGTCCTTAATAGAACTCTCAAACATTTCTCTGTATGTTCAGCTGGGACACCAGAGTGTAACCATTAACCTGTCCCCCTGCAACACTCTCCCCCCGGTAATAGATTCCTCCATAAACATTTGTGCACAGTGCTGTGGTTATTTCACTCAGGAGTAAAAAAAAAAAAAAATCTGAAAATGAGAGCATTTCAACCCATATTTACAACTAAGCTGTCTAACTCTTAATTGAGAATAATGACAGTATTTTGCTGGCAGTTACTGTAAGTGCATACACATTAGTCGTGCTTTCCGGTTCTCTTTCTCAAAGCCAGGGTGAACTCATCTGCTTTTACATCATGGCTTTTAAGTATAGCAGTTTAGTTTTTAAATGCTGCGTAATGACAGATATTCAGTGCAATGTGTGGATTTGCATCATTTCATCAAATATCAGCTGATGAGATACACACTGCAGTGGTCTCTCTTTTTAATATACAGCAACCAACAGAAACTGGCAGTTGGTGTAACTTATGAACATATTTGCTGAGCTTTCTCAGTTTAATTGTATTGTTTCGGTCTAGCGTATCTATTGTACTGCTTGAGGTGAATTGGGCTTTTGCTTTTGCTATGCACAGAATCAATGGATGGATACACATGCAAGGATACGGTAACCTGGTTTTATTATTATTACGCTGAATTGCAATTGAATCATTTTTGCAAGGCCAACGCAGGGACAGCGAAAAGCCGATGCCTTTCCAGAGTTCATCTGCTTTTATCTTTTGAGGCTGTTTCTCTGAATGGCTTGAAAAGACCAGAGTGCTTATAGCCTCTGAAAGCACAGAACGCACTCCTACAGAGAGTGGTCATTGTGTGCTGAAGAGAAAGCATTGTGACCTCAGCAAGGACACCCTCATCAAAGGATGTTCCCTTGGTTTCTAAAGAGCAGAAAATGCTTACTAGAGAGGACATCAGTGACTAAGCAAGGCTGACGAAGGACGCAGAAATCCAATGCGACTTTAAAAACAAACGTAATGTATCGGATGAAATTAGTTTGGTTGTAATCTAAAAGGGGTATTATTTAATAGATTTATTAAAGCTATCTGTAATAAGGTACATCTCATAAGAAACCAGTAGAGCAATGAAGGCACTAGCCAAAATATCTACTTGAAATACATACTTTGCGAAGACAAATAGCTACTGTAGGTGTACCAGGGTATTGCGTCCCTCTGGCACATTGTAGAGGTGTCTTCCTCTGGTATTCTGCAGCCCAAGATGTTCCTAAATGAGCTTCAGGTATTAAACGCCCCCAGGTACACTTCAATGCTTGTGATCGCGCTAATGAACCTATTAGTTAATGTAATGATCTGCAGAGCTTTCCATCGGCAGCTGGTCTAAAACAGTTGTCCTTCAAAATAATGCAGGTCTAGGGACTTGTGATTTGCAGACTCCTCTCTGTAATGTTCAGCTGCAAGTGAAATACATTCCCATTAAGGGACAGCTGTGTCGGGGAATGAGTTAGTTAAATAGAAAATCTGTGGGGGGGCTATAGAGCGATTGGAAAGTCTGCCTCATTGAATTACCAGACGACGTGTGTGTGTGCGTGTGTGTGTGTGCGTACGTGTGTGTGTGTGTGTGCATGCGTGCGTGCGCGCTCTAAAGCAGATAACGGTTAAATTCACCTTGGAGCAGCCCAAGGGACCGTCTCGGTCAAGGTTTCACCAGACAGGACACCTTGAAGGGGAACCCCACACTTTGCTCGGCGTTGCCTGTCTGGCTATCAGTGCGGCTGGAGGACTCGCAATGTCTGAGGCTAGTCAAGTAGACCAACATGTTGGCTAATGCCCACACGAGTCCTAATGAAAGGAGTGATAACTCACATTTTAAAACATCTTATTTAAATCACTTCAACCCTCTTGCGGAAGATCTTGCTGTTCTCTATTTTTCAACAAGCAGTTATTTTAAAGACACTATTAGACAGGGCTGTTCCTCTGTTTAATGGGGAGGTGGGAGCAGGGAGCTTGCGTCGCTCTATTCTACATGTAGGTGGCTCAGATGATGATCATGCTGGGACTTCTCTTTTACCTGGCAGGCAGCCTGACACACACTTTATTGATTTGTTGTAAAAGGTTCTGGGAACGTCTGCGACCTGAACATCAGTAAGGTGTCATACTCATAAAGTACCTTTTCATTATGGTCTCCAAACTGGGCGTAGCATCAGCTGATTGGTTAAAACTACTTCTTTCTGTCTCAAAATGTCATTTACTGTGTATGTTAACGGACTGCACCTCCGTCCATCAGAAACAGCACGCGTCACGATGACATTGCGTGATTAGAGACTACCAGAGTATAAGCCGGCCACTATCCAGTGCTAATACATGATAGCATATTAACCACGCAGTAACTGAAATAGTATGAGAATTGATATAACGTATCCCTGTAATACAACGATACCACAACACACACAATGAATGGCGAGCACTATTCAGATTTAGCACAAAGACCAGCCCCCTAGAATGGTCTTATGTTTCTGTCGTGGAACCCTTGGATTTGTTTGGTGTGTGGCTTCACACAAGCTTACAGCTCAGCAGGCATATTGAGGGTCTGGTTATAAAAGGTAAACAGGAATTAGGCATGCTTGATATATTCCCTTGGCTGTAGAGAAGAAATTAGTTCAACAGCTGCTGTATCTAATGATGGGCTATGGAGAAATTCCTGATCAGAATGTATTTAAAAGAGAACAGGCTGACACAACAAGCTCAGTAGGGTTATATTGAAATGTGTTCATTTGATACCACGCGCTCTGGTGGATGAGAGCTTCCAGTAGTCAAAAAAAAAGAAATAAAGTAGCTAAAGGGTTAATACTACAAAGTTCAAAACAAGAAAGTGGAAAGTAGCAGAATCGAGTCTAACCAGCTTTCTGGTACTCTCTCCACTGTGTCCTCAAGGAAATGTGTACCTTGAGAAACACAGCTCCAATTATAGAGAGAATGACCTCTGGTTACTTCACAGGGAGATTGATGCAGCGAGGCTCCTCTAAAGAACCGGCTGCAGATCACTTAGCAGCCTCCGGGTCGGCTGGTCGTGCCTTTTATTCCCTTCCCTGACCCAGCAGCTGAACAGCAACCGCATTTCATTTAGATTGAAGAATTCCTCAAAGATTACCTGTGCTGCGAGCTATGGGGAACATCATCATCATAATAATAATAATAATAATAATAATAATAATAATAATAATAATAATAATAATAATAATAATAATAATAATGCAATCATGACTCCTGTCTGACACAGAATGTAAAGCACGGAGGTTAAGAACATAAAAGTTACTAACAAAGGGAAGCCATTTGGACAATTCAATTCTTAATTGGATCTTCATGAATCTGCAGCAAAACAGCCTGGCAGCCCATTTCATACCCCCACCCTACTGCTGTGAAAAAGTGCTTCCGAACCTCTGTTCTAATGTTCCGCACTTCTGTTCTAATGCACGTTCCGAACCTCTGTTCTAATGTTCCGAACTTCTGTGCTAATGCATGTTCCGAACCTCTGTTCTAATGTTCAGAACTTGTGTTCTAATGTATGTTCAGAACCTCTGTTCTGATCTTCCGAATCTCTGTTCTAATGTTCTGAACCTCTGTTCTGATATTCCGAACCTCTGTTCTAATCTGAAACTTCCAATGCTCTTACTATGCTTTACTACACTACCATGTTTTTACCATACTTTACCATGCTTTTAATATGCTTTACTACACTTTGCTATGCTTTTACTGGGTTTTTTTTTTAAACAAAATATGTAAAAATCAGCAGTTCTGTATTCCAAAAGCAAAACAAATCAAAGCACCATCAATAAATACGTGCACAACCCTCAAGTGGGTGTTCCAGTTGGAGAAAAAAAAATGCAATTTGGACAGCCATTGATTGTATAGATGTCTGAACAACACATCATCAGCATAAGCAGCAGGAGTTACGTTTAATGGCATTTCAGCTCTGAAAATCATTAAGTACTTTAAAGACCTGTCAGACCTCTCAAGCTTGTTTACTGCTTGCTAATTTTCCTTACTCGTGTGGCTTGATAACTTATTAGCTCTAAATCATATCTAATGAAAGATGATGATCCACGGTCATCTAGGGATTACCCTTGAAGATAAGTTGTTGATTCAGTTCAGGGGGATTCCTGGTATTGTAAATTGCCCAAAAGGAGCTGCTTATCCAGGCATGGGTAAAGTCTGATAAAATCAATCCCTACATTAAAAATAAGTCAAGCAGACACACATATCAGCCAGTGCTTTGATCAGAGCAATAGCTGACACATCTGCCTGACTTCGTTTCACCTTCTACTGTGTGTGTGTTTTGAAGCTTTATATGAGTATGGAATAGCGCTGGGGAATACAGAGTTCATTTTTTTGCAAGCATTAATAAAAAGAGAATGCGATTTCGCTAGGGAAGAATCGTAGCTAATTAAGGTCCAAACCATTTCATTAGCTTAAGGCTTTTTTTTTTTTTTTTTTTTTTTTTTACATTTTAAATAATGTGAAAGATATATTTCTGAATAATTGGGCCGTGAGGAGGCTATTAGTTTTCCTTCTCAGCAGTAGGGCTTGAGACAAGGGACAGAGGAAAAATAATGACTGAAGAGACTCATTATTGGGAATTCATTACATGTGTTCTGTCAGTTGTGTATGAGCGAGCGGGGGAGAAATGAGGCTGAAGCCCTTTCAATAGTATAATGATTAATCTAGATGCCATTTAAATTCCATCGGATTATTATGTTATAGACAATTGGATCCCAGCTCCACACTCTGGTTATCACTCAGGGACTTGGGCTCACTAGTGACATTACTTAGTTACTTCCTTTGCTCACATTTTCAGGGCTGTATGTGCAGTTACCCATTCTAAAGGCTTTGTTGAAGGCGGTGCCCTACGAAGTGTTTTCTCACTAAGTATTAATCGTAAAGGAATCTCCATAACCGATCCGTGTACTTGCCTGATCCCTAATAAAACTAACACACTATTCTCCCCTGAGATTAAACCCTTAAGGGACTAGGTGGCACCCATAGGCTATTTGACTTGACTTTCATGCTTTCCACATCGGATTGGAATAAATGTGATGGTCTTCACTTGAATTTCTCCATTTAGCCCACAATAGTCCACATGACAAAATCTCTACTCAGCACCGCTGTCAGTCTTTGCCTGAGAGGTATAGCAGTGAATGGCAGGGTGGGGAGGGGTGCAGGTTTCAGGGCTGTGAGGGGAAGCTCTCCTTCTATACCCAGGATTCGCATATGAAGACAAGGCCATATGGGTCTATAGTAGGTATGCCATTTTTATCAGGGCTTAATATTGGTCATTAATCTGCTTAATCAAGAAACGTACGTTGCAAAGTACCACATTAATCAGCCTGTTGTTGCAGTAAGGGGCTGGTATGTGCAATAAAGAAATAAATTGCTCACTGTCACTGCCATGCAAATGGGATAGGTTACAGTGAACATTCTTTTCATCATCTTCTCTGAAGAATCCTGCCACAGAAGGAGGAGTTGCCAGAAGGGGGCTGTGCTCTAATTAAGCATCAATGCCCGACGCAGCCGTCATCCCCTGCAAATGAATTGGCCACAGAGCTAGATAAGAGCCAGCGCCAAAGACTATAACACCAGCTTCAAATGGCATGTTCTCATTTATTACCCTTTTCCGTGCCTGTAATCATTGAGGGATTTGGACGATATCTGTGTCACGGTGCTGTTCAGAAGCTGCTCTTTAAATCAAGCTGCATGCCATGTGTAAATTAGGCTAGATCACCTTTCTATTAGTAAGAGGCACCACAGCAGTGTATTAGCAGAAAAATAACAGGAATCTTTAGCCAGAGAGCCTGTGTGCTTACACGTGATTACAATGCTATTGTGCATAGTTACAATGCACTTAATGTGTGAATCTTTTTGCAGAATATATGCAAGCATAGGTTTAGAGTTAGGGATAGGGATAGGGTTAGGGTTATATCGTGCAAAAAGATTTTTAGAAACATGATTGGTGCTGCTCTACTTCTGAACAGAATGTAACCACAGAAACAAAACCCTTCCCTGCTGTAGAATCCTGAGAGTCTAAACTGTGCCTTTCTGAACCAAACAAAAGCAAAGGAGGCCGTAACTGCACTGGGGATTGAAGAGTTTCTTCCAAGCCAGTGCGTCGATAAATATGCAATGAAGTGACATGTCAAGTTACTTCTGTTAGAGTGGGCACCCGCTTGGGTGGTTCCATTAATCACAGTGTATTAGCGTACAGGAGAAATGACAAAAATACCTTTAGCCCAGATCTTGTACCGTATGTATTGTTTCATTTTTAACAGGGGAAAAACAAAAAAAAGCTGGCCAATTAATCTCTGTGGCATTAACCGATTCGGACCCTGGGCTCGTTCCTTGAGCGCTGCGTGACTTGGGAAAATAAAACGCTGCTTTTACGGGAAATAAAATTTCATCAGCTATTTTCTGTTTCCGTGTGGTGACTTTGTAAAAGTTTAAATCGACCCTGTGTCGTGTCTATGGTAACCCTATACTTTTAAGTGCGGCACAGAAACCAGGACCACACACAGTTGGAAATGAAGTGGAAATAGGCTAAGAACAAAGGTAGGAGGCACTTCACACAGAGAGGGGATGGAGAGGCGATGGGTTAGCTAGTCATGTTGTTGATTCTGAAGCGTTGGGACCATTATACCCAGTGCAAGACCGTTTGGAGATCAATCAGATACTAGGATCTGGCAAAGTGAACTTCATGACAACTCACTGGCTGAGAAAATCAGAGAAGAGCTCTGATGTATTTCTGTTGAATTGTATGTAATGGCTACAATAAGTGATATATTGATTAATAGTGCATTCGGTTCAAGCCACATTCCAAATTCTCAATCCCATTGTTTTTAATGATTGTTTGCAAGCTCGATTTAATTTTATAACATCGATCCAGTCTTTTTTAATGTTTTTTTTTTTTTTTTTTGTCAGACCAAATATATATTTTTTCAATTACATGTAAACTACAAAATCCATTTGTCCATAAACATTGTCAAGGTGACAAATGTCAACGTTTTTATCTTTGCACATCTGGCAAATTATTTATTGACAAAAAAAGCTTCAATAGGGGTTCAATACATTCTCTGGTCATTATAAATGGCATCCTTTAATCTTTGGGAAGTGGTACACCATGTTTCAAAAGGCTATTAATAGACTTCTCGTTGCCAGTACACACAGGTTCATAAATCCTCAGTCTTAGTCTATCTTAAAGGTTATTGTAATGGGCCTGACGTGACAATGGAATGATGCACAATTTGAAACTATCAATCTAGTTTAATACTGATTCAAAACTTCCCAAGTTTTACAGACAATTATTTTGACAGTTTAACAAGCTCTTGAGCCTGGAGTCGTATTCAATCCCAAATAAACCTTCCCTTCTCTTTCGTAGTGAGAGGTAGATGTGTTTTTACTGGCGTGTAACAGGTTCTGTCATTGCCTTCTCTGGCTGGTTTGTTTGCACGAACATGTAGATTCAGGCAGACGGTGTTGGCGATGAGAGCTGCTAATTAACCCATCTGTTTCAGTGGGAGGACCAGATGCAGTCGCTCATAATGACTTTGACCTTCATCATCATCATCCAAACACAGATTTATTTTCGCTTCTTGTTTACAGTTTTAATGGAATTGTGAAAAGATGAATGGAGCTCTGATTATTTTTGTACGGATCTGCAACGTCAGATGACATCTGAAGTATGATATTACCTTTGTATGATATTTTCTATGGTTCTGAGTAGTCCCAGTTGCTGTTGCTCATTTGTTTTGTGACCTGGGACGGTGCGTTGAACTGTTGTGTAAAATCCCAGCAAGTTATCGAAGTCGCTCGGACTCCTCATTTCTCTTGCGCTTCAGTATTCCAGTGGTGGATTCCCATGGTTGCCTGTAGTATTCCCAGACTCCTCAAGGACATTACTCTACAGATCCAAGATAATCCCATTCTATCAGTTATTGCAGTATCTGATCCAACAAATACAATGCACGCTGGACTGAACATTAGAATTATGCATGCTGTGTTAGGATAATTACATTGATGCAGTATTACTCATAAACCTGTAGCTAAAATTGCAGAGGCACCTGCTTCGTAAAACAAAGCGGGTTCAGAGAGGGGACAAACTGAAGGGACAGGACTGGCTATAACGAGAAGGAGACCATAAAGAGCAAGAGAGAATTAGACGTTACTGCAAGAGGTGAGCTAATATAAAGAGGCGCATTTCTTCAAACAGTTGGTGCATCAAGACAAGTTCCACTGTAACATGTGTGCGATCACATCTGTGCAACTCAACAGCAGCACATTCCCACACTGCAGCTTGGCGCTGATGTGTCCCTCGCGACTCTGCTACAGATTGGATGCCATTAAGAAACACAGCGTGGAATCAGTCCAGCTGCTGGCAGGGAAATGCAGCTGCAAATGAACTGAAGAAGCAGTCACGTTTTATTTGGTGTTTTAAAAGCGATTTTAAATTAGCTTTGCAATCTAAGTTGACAGTAATTTTGTAGCTGTTCAGGAGGGTTAGGCGGGCTGGCTGGTTCAGTAGCTTCTCGAGTCTCGTTGGAGACTTGAGTTGAACCCAGCTCAGATCGCAAGTGAAAAGAGTTTGGTGTTCTCAACGTAGCCCCCAGTGGACCCCACACCACATGACGGTTTTTGTACAATTCGACTCACGTTGTTTGAGAGGGCCCCACAGTAATGCGGGCTCATTGGAGGAGCCTTTCTGTGTGCTGGCATTGTGCCTGACTCTAGCCAGTGATGTGCACTAAATTCAAATCATCTCAATTAAAAACAAAAAAGGCAGAATATCACAGCTTAACAAATGCGTGTGTAGAAAGCTGCAGCCTTTAATTTCCCAGGGAATCTCAAAAGGGCGTGCTCAGAATTCCTAGCTGGAAAACCGAACGAGAGTGTTTCATTCAGGTACCCGACAATGATATAGATTCTAGAGATTTTCATCAAGTCGACCTCCACGCAGGTATTGATGCTGGAGCGAGACTCCGGAGCCTCGTATCAATCCTGTAGGCTGGTCTGGCCTCAGCAGCCGGAAAGGACAATTTATATTTGATAAACACACCCATTTAGCCTTCCCCCACCCCCCACCCCCAAGACCCCCAGAGACCAGCAGCTTTCATATATACCTTATAAACTGCACTCGTTTCCTTGTGTTCCTGGTTTATGAAGATGCATCACCATGGATACAAAGTGAATTGACCTATACAGTTATTGGTGCTCTGCATGGTACCATCGGGCAAAGTCATTTTTCAGCCTTTTACTAAGACCTTTCCTCAGATTTTATTTCCCGGGAAAGGGTGACATTCAGATTTGTTGCCATGGGGTGGATAAGTTGCTATTGGTGATTTTGTGGTTGCCCATAGCTACGTGCCATGGGGTGGATAAGTTGCTATTGGTGATTTCGTGGTTGCCCATAGCTACGTGCTGATCTCGATATTAAGGCTCTGATCAAACTGGGAGGATCTTGTATTTTCAGATGACATCAGAGTCAGGTTCACAATCGATGGACCACACACTTTTCTCTTTTTCCTTGAAGGTTCATTTAGCTGTCATACATAATATATACCTATATATATAAAAGCCCCTCAATGTTAGTATATTTCGACAGTAACACTTACATGAAGTGTCTCTCATTACTGTGCATTCACATAAGAGTTGCACAGTAAATACATGTGCGCTCACACACAATTACAATGTTATTATGATTAGTTACAATGTGCTTCATGTGTAAATCTGTTTGTAGGATATATTTAAGTGCATCAGAATAGAGTTAGGGTACATTGTAACTATGCATAATAACATTGTAATTATGTGCAAGCACACATGTACTTACTAAGTAACTACTATGTAAATACACAGGAATTAGAGACACAATGTAAAGTGCTGCCCAAAAGAGTTCATTAAGACTGAAGGTAACCTTTTGAAAATAAGTTTTGCTTGCTTGCTTGCTCCGCGGCCCTTTGAAAAGTATTTTGGAAAGTTCTACAGTTCTAACAGAGAACTTCTCTGTTGGAGACTGTAGGTCAAACCAGTGCTGAAGACTAAGTCCTTCTTTAGCCTCCTGTCCAGCATCACAGACAGCCGGCCTTGTTAGACAAACGCAAGGTCAAACTCTGCAGCTCCCTGGACGGTTATTATTGTCCTCACTGTGCTAAACACATTTAGCATCAATTCCCTGATAAATGGGGGTTTCCTGGCTTGTCGGACAAAGAGTTCTCCTCCCCAGTGGAATTTTAGAGGTGATAATCTGTTCTAAATGCTTTGACTTCGTGCCACTGAGTGCGGCTGGCTCTGTATAATAATCACATCAATACTCTCGTGACGGTGCCCCAGCATTGCAGTCTTGGCGTTCGTGTGTGTCCACATGACACTGTTCATTTCAGGGAGTGATGCTCACTATCTCAGGCTTTGCTGCTTGGCTTGTGTGTCTTCATATATGCAATCAAATCATTTTAATGTCATTTCAAAGGGGTTGGCAAGAAGCGGAATTGACTTTATCAGGAAAAAAAAATGTAGTGTTGACAACATCCTGGGTTATTTTCAGACCCACTTATTAACAACAACAAAAAACAGTGAAAAGAGGTACATGGAAAAACAAGGTCATTTAAGATCGGCCTTGCTTCTCAGATCATTAAAATAGACCCCTATCTGTTAATGAACCATTAACGAAATTGACATCTACTGCATGATTTTAAACTACTTGCCCCTTCAAATGAACCACCAGAGCAGAAGAAATGGCTTGATTTCTGACTAGGGATGACTGCCAACACAGGCAATTGGCCGTGACGGTCACGCAAATATTCCCCAGCAGGGGGCGGTAATTGGTTTTTAATTCTCAAGTCACAGCTGAGCTGACTGATACAGTTTCCAGCGCTTTTCAGTAGCAGTTGCACCGGTGTCGAGTTTCTCCGGCCCCAGCTGTATATTACTGTTAGAGCTGTCCATATGCAATAACGCATGCGCAAACGAACGGGAATACAGACACCCCCCCAGAATCTAATAGCCGCATTAGCAAAATAATGATTATGACCACGTTTCATATCAATTGGATAAGTGGTTTTCGCTAAATACCTGTTGCTGGGGAGAATAAAAATGAGATGACGTTCTAAACAGCAAGCTATCCTTTTGAAAACGTGTTCTGCTAAGTTTCATGAGGCAATTTGGATTTTAAAGAAACACGCAGTGGAGGTGACCTACTTTCAGCGCAACACAACGATCGTTTTAAAAGTGAAATACTGCAATGTATTCGTCCTAGTGAAGTGATATACTCAGCCGGGGCCCCACCGTCAGTGGTCTGATTGTGGGAGGCAGTCCACTTTAAAAATGCAGGCGTTGTCTTTTTTTAACTTGTATTAATTATGGAGAGCTGAGCTCGGATTCAAATTAAAACTCCAGGTTGTTAATGTTTCATGCCTGTTATTCATTTTTAATGCGTTTCGTTCCTGGCAACGTTTCCCATTTCAAAGTTCACAAATCTGCTTGGTAAATTTTTACAAGGAGACTTGATTGTGTTTTGAAACGGGGGTCCATCTCAATAGGAATAATATATGGCTTTTGAATAGCAACATGATCACTGACACCCTTAGTGTTGTGCTGAAGCACTTTGTTCAGAAACAGCCTTATAGATTAAACATCACTGCACTTTTACATAAAAACACGTGAGTGAATCTGACCTACAGCACAGGAAGTTACTGTGACCCAGGAATTTACCACCAGGAAGCAGCATTGACTTTTACTGTGTACCACATGTGTTCCATCCCCACTGAAACGTGCAAAACAAACCATACACATGTGCTGAGATAACCCAATACAATGCAATTTCTATCAATGTGAAAATCCTCCACCCCATGCAAAGAAATAAACAAACAAAGCATGCTTAAAGCCAGCCGACTCACTCATGCATTACTCAAGGCAGGTCGGGCGCACATGTGGTTCTCCAGTAACCGTTTGCTGGTTCCTTAGCAGGCTCCTGAACTCTGCAGCCTCCTCCTAACCTCCACTCTTCAGCCTGGATGTGTGCACTGCAGCGCTGGGGATCACAGGAGCACGATTACAGGATTGCTGCTTATTAGGCGGTGAGACAGCAGCCTGATCACTTGAAGTGCTGTCAGCAGGACACCAGCTCAGCACTGTATTAGTCTGCTACAGTCGTACTAGCTTCAGGCTTGCGCTGCTGTTTATGTGAGGGGAGCAGTAACAGAGCCAATGGGAAGGGTTTGAGGTGCCTGATAGAGGCACCTTCCACTGTCACCACCATCCCCCCCTCTGATCTCAATCCATTGAGCATATCTGGGAGGAACTTGAGTACATTCATCATCGAGATCCCCTGCTTACCTCGGAATTGAATTATTACTAACAACCCTCAAGACACCTTCCAGCAACTTGTGGAGTCACGGCCGTGATCGGGGCTTTCGTTATGCCTAGATAATGTACGTATTCTGGGGCTTTTCTGAGGCCTCGCGCGCACAGAAATCATTTGCCTATTTGTGCATATTTTGTCATTTGCCCAACAGTGCAGTGGATACCAAGATAATTAGTAAACTAGCGCAGGTTTTTAATTTGGAGGACCAGACTATGTGGTGGGATACTGAAATGTTTGTGTGCATGAAGTTTTAGAACATAATGTGCATTGCGGAGAACAGTGTGTTTACTGTGGTACCTGGACATTAGGTTAACCAGGGCACAGTTGATGATGTCATGTCTAATGTTAGTTTACGTTAAAGACTCTTCACCCAGTTGGATTCAACTCCGCTCTGACGATACAAAGTCCACCCTAGACGTAGCCGTCCGCAGTCCAGCTCCAAAATAGTTTGGGGGTTTAAAGCCAATTCGTCCAAGGAAAGAAAACAGTGTGCAGAAAGGAAAAACAAACAGTACTACAGCATGCGCCTCCGAGATCAATGAGGTTAACCAAACACAATGAGAAGGGCTGTCTGTGACATCACAGGTTCATCCTGTCCTCCCCCCTCCCCCCCCCCCCTTTGAGTAGCATTGCTGTTAAAACGATGGGACACTTTGCCCCCAGCAGTACTGTGTTGAACACTGTGTATTTCTCCAGTGACACTGTGTAAAAGGTGAAAGCTGTGTCCCACGATAACGTTCAGCTTTATACTTGAGCACACACCAAGTGACTGCAGAGTGACACCTCTTCTGAGTGGATGAACGCCTTGGCCTTTAGGAGAGGGAGCCGTTTCTCTGAGTTTGTGTCTTTAAAGGGAGATCGTTTAGATCATATTCGTCTTGCCTGCATTCTACTCCCTTTGATAGCTGTGCGCTGGTTTGCGTAAAAATACGGACAACCACTGATGAGTCCTTGCTCACTGCTGTGAGCATTCGCCACTTCCCAGAATCCCCCTGGAAAATCACATCACAGGACGGTAGAAGGTTCACTTCCACAGAGACGGTCAGCTCTTCCAAAGCATTTTTATGGAGAAAGACGTTCCATCTCTGAGAATGGCATGCAATTTTAAAGAGTGCGCTGTCAGTTTCTCTTGGGATTCAAGCTGGCAGGCCCGGATAGGTGGGGGCCAGCATATTTACCATTGCTGGGAATATGAAATTCTAATGGGGAGAGAGAGCAATTTGCACCTCCACTGGTCTGTGAAGACCTTTCCCATGAATATCAAACAGAGCTCTTGACTCTAACCTCCTTGACACCAGCAGCATCCGAACAGAACCTGAAACCAACACCAGTGATTAACGAACACCTTGAGCCTTCTGGAGAGACCTTGAGATACAGAGCAGTTTGGTTCTGGTTTTGAGAGATGAACAGGTCTTTGCTGGGAGTTATTTAAAGACTGAAGATATTTCAGTCTGTGTGCTCTTGAGTTGATCTTGCGGAGCTGTAGCTAATGCATTAGTTGACGATCATTTTTTGACGTCAACTGCCCAGTGCTAAACCCTAGCATGTATCTATTTTAATACTAAACGTTACTAAATATATTAGCTAATGTCCCGTCAGCACGCAAAGAGTTAATTCAATATGCAGATTCTTTCTGTTTCCCAGTTTGAGAGAAGCGTTTGTTTAAATTAGTTGCAACCATGTGAACCAGTCCCATCAAACGCCAGGGGTGAGAGGGCCATTTCCACCCACAGCCCAGGCCGTTCAGGTGCCAAAGAGAATGCCCTCAAATAATAATGAATCCCTCGGCATTAAAACAGTGCGCTTCTGGCACGACAGACGCGGATTTTGCTTTATTAAATGACAACCATTAAATGTTTCATGTAATGTCTGTGTATGTACTGTACAGCGATGAGAGGTGGGAAGTGTATCCTCTTCTTTCTGTTAATTGCAGAGTTTACAGTACTTTTAGTCCACCATGCAATTAACACCAGTTTGTGTGGGAGCAAAACTACTGAAAAAAATTAAATACCCCATTGGGTATGTCACACTTTTTTTTTTCATCAATCTAGAGAACCGTTTTGACTATTTTGATGAAAACATGATGAAAGGGCTGGTGGTATACGGAGTCTGTCTGTCTGTCCACATATATGTTTTCATACATAACTACTATGGTGATGCAATAAGGGCTTGCTTTAACTTTTTGTGTGCATCATAATCTGGAGGTGTATGGAGGCTGTCTGTCCAGCTGTCTGTGTTTCAGTGGCATACAGGGGTATACATAGGTCCTGAGACTCTTTGTCATGTTACTGATGACTCTGACTCTCAGTTTATAACTGTAGTGAGATCAATATCACCGACATGCTTGTTTTACCTGGGAAAAAATCCTGTCGTCCTCCATAAATGTATATATTCAAGTAATAATGTCAGATCTGCTTGATAATTGACTATCGGATCATTGGATCGCTTCGGTTGTTTGAATTTATGTCACAGTTTAGAGAATGTTTCAAGATTCTAAAGTCTTGTGAGCTTTTAGAGGGCTGTGGAAGAAAACGACCACTCTTCTTGGAAACCAATTGTCTTAGAGGATTTTGCTGTGGTTTAGAATGACACGTAACTTTCTTCTGAAGATCTGTTGACGAGCGGTCCTGCTTTTGCAGGTTTTTAGTCCTAGAAACCTAATTTGAAGCAGCTCTGCAGTAGAATTACAGCAAAAGTTATTGTAAAAAGTTAATAAACTATAACTTATAAGTAGTAAAAAGAAAGCATCCTGGGGATCGGTTCTGGTAATTTTTCAGTTGGTTTTTGAGGCTCTTGAGGTATTTAAAAGGTGTATGAGATGAACCGCTAACCTTATCCAATGAAGATTAAGGGGCATTATTATTGCAGTGGCAGTTTTGAGTCTTTAGTTCATCGATTGGAAGAGACAGGGGGGTGAATTTCTAACCCTGGGACCGTCACAGAAGATGTTCTCTCCTGCATCCCGGCAGAAGTTTCCTATTGGGTTTTTTTCAACCTTCATGTATTATGTATGGTAAAACAACAAACACGTCCCGTTCAGTCATGCGTGTGCTTCCCAGTCTGATCTCAAATCCCGTGGGAATCGCAGTGGAGTGAACGCAAGCCATTGGCACGAGGTTGAAAGTCAGAGTGTTCCACTTTGTGGATTTTATCCGTGACTTGACGAGACCGGAAATGACAGAGTGGGCTTTGTGAAGGATTATTGAGATAATGTTCCTTTATTTATTTTTTTGGTTCATCCTTCCATTTAAGCATCTTCAAATCCTTGGAGTTCACAGTTGTAAGCTCCGGCACACATGGCTTGAGAGATGAGAAGGAGCGGAAAGATTATTTGAAATAGTGAAAATCTGCAGAGGAATCACCAGTAGAAGAGAGGAAGCTGTCGAGAGGGTAAAACGTCATGGTGCAGACTCTCGACGCTTCATTACTTCACCATCAGGCCTCATTTCTGCACAGTTTACTCCAGCTCTTCAGTAAGACAACAAAGCTGAAGGGTTATGAAACCGGGTCAGGAAAGCTCAGCTGAACACAAACTGCTACTCAATTCATTAGACCTTTCCAACAGAGCTTTTCACAAAGCTACTTAGGAAATAAATTAGGTGGGAGAATTTGTAATGCAAATGTAAAGCTCATAGGAAGGGGGCAGCTACAGTAATTCTTGTGTGATTAATTTCGTGCAGCTGACCATTAAGCCAATCTCAGCTGCGTATTAACAGAATACTGCACAATTCCCAAAGCTGCACCGTTAATAATGAATTAGAAGCAGCTTTGGTTTAACTAAATGCATTTCCCAATTGGCAAACCGGCTGGATGATTATTTTAGGAAACCCCCCGGTGGTCATGATAATACATGTCCATGTCATGCTACGTGGGTGATGGAGCACAGCATTTCTGAACCGCAGCCTCAGGTGATGTTTTCCCAGTGGTATTCTTACCCTTTTATGAATATTTCCAGTCTTCGGTAAACTCTTTTAAGAGTGTGGGTGTGTCTGTAGATACTCCTTGAGTCGCAGTGTTCCCGAAATCTTTTTTCAGTGGACTAATAGGTGCTTTGTACTAAATTGGCTAATCTGAAAAGCTAGAGAGGGTGAGCTTCTACGACTGAGCCAATGCAGGGAAAGAGATGCGAGAGGGGACTGCTGTCTGTCAACAGGCAGTTACACTACAAACTGCGGACGTATCAGATCAGCACTTGCAAATCCTACACGCTTTATAGAAACTGTCAGACAGCATTGCTTTCTCAAAGAAATAAAGAACTTTACTCTTTTCTTTTTATACCAAATTAAATATAATGTATGGATAATTTTATTACCTTCAGAAAGTTCAGTCTACGTGGCCTCTGAGAAATGCAATTACCTTGAAAATTCAATTCAATTAGGCTGCAGGGGAGGCCTGAGCACCATAGATAACAAGTGTTTCTCACATTTTCCAATAAATCCAATTTATTTCATTGGTCTAATTTCGTCTTCACTTTTTTCAAGAACGTAGTGCCGGATTAAGAATGCCGTTTTTCAAATTGACCTGATGAATATACACAGCTGGTTGGTTGACATATTGCAAAAGGCAACGATTCGGCACACAGGAGGCAGCGTGTTTTTTAAAAGATAAAACTAGACATGTAAGTAAATGTAGGGGCCTTGAATATTCCAGTGCATTTCTTTAAGAGGCTCACCTGGTAAAGACCCAGAGGGGTCACACAGCCAGGGGAGGGCAGGTTTAGGTCCTGGCTGTCAGAGGAGGGAAGGAGTGGGTTCAGTAGCTGGATCTTCAAAGAATATTCTGGGCTGCAGGCTGACCAGACTGAAAAAATATAAACAGTGTGTGAGAAGTCCCAATTCGTAACTGTAACTAGTTACAGTTCTGTCCTGGAAACTTTTAAAAGTCGCTTCCCTCAACAATGGTTGAAAATCCAAAAAGAGTAGCCTGATTAAAAGATTCGTCATTAGCATTAAAGGCCCTGCCTGCATTGCGAATGACATTATGCAGAGGATTCCAGCTGGGACACAAGCAGTCCATGTTCTAGCTGGAACTTTGAATCAGAACCGTGGGACTTGCACAAGACCAGCAGTAAGCTGATCTCAGAGGGATTCCAGAACCATAGGGAGTAGAACACAAAGTTACTTCAGAAATCCAGCTTATTGTGTGCAAGGGTTTGTGATCTGCGATGCCCTTGAACCAAGGAAAGGAACAAACCTTGCAAATTAGAATACCTTTGATCATGACAGCACACAAATCATGTTCAGTTTGTATCTACAGGCAACCCTTTAGTCCTTGATTTTGAAAGATTAATGTTTACACAAATCTGACAAAAAAATCAATGCGTTCTTAAAATCGATGAGTTTATGTCTTGATAACTGACTAACTGATGGACTAGACTGATAGGAACTTTAGCCGCCTAAATAATTTCCTTAGTCTTACCAGTTTTGAACTTCCATTCACTATGCTATAGGCTACAAATGTGCAGTTTTGAAAGAAACACATTATAGGAAAGATGTATTTGATTTGAAAGAATGGTATCTGGTTTGCATGACTCGCACGCTGCACTCCACAGCTCTGCATGTACTAGGGGAGTCTTTTTACACATCTTATATTTGGGACACGTTATTCTACCTTGACGTTGCACTTGTCAATTGTAGAAAGACACAACCTTGCTACCCACTACAATTTTTCATTCCAGGTTTAATTACTAATGCACGCAGGCACTGAGAAATACAAGGAACGTCTAATTACTTGCCAGCATTAATTACTGGAGTGATGAATGATTAAGCCTGGGCACCACAGACTTGCTACACATCGTGACACAGGTGACCAACGACTTTTCATCACATTAGAAATAATAAGCTTCACTTCAATCTTTATAGCATGAGTCTCTTTGGTGAGCGCCATCCTCAAATCAATGTGCATTTATTTCATCGGCTGTGTTTCAATGCAATTTGTTGACGTGCTATTTTCAAAATACCACACTTCCATGCTGCGATGGTGCTTCATTGTTATGTTTGGTACTAGTTTGGCAGGGATCGGGTTAAAATTCCTTGAACGAAAATCGGTCAGCGACTCCCTCCATTCCAGCCATGTGAGAATGTGGCTGAACTGGAGGAAACACTGGCCTGGACTGGTCGGCCACGTAGCTAATGAAATAACTTGACTCATTCATCCAGGTGGCATTAAAAGACTACCGAAAGCCTAGTCATGCCACAGAATCAGCTTAAATAAATGACAATAAGCGCTACAATATATTTGTGTGATTCCTGCCTGCCCGTCCTGTCACAAATGAGTTTACATCTAACAGACAGTCTGAAAATGAGTGAAGGTCTATTTAACGCTTACACTAATCTGACAGAGAAATATCGATACGCTTTTAAAACCAAATCGTTTCTATCTTGATGACTGATGGGCAATCCAAGTCCATCTAGACTGATATGAACCCAACTTTAGCCTCCTAAATCATTTCCTAAATCTTACCTGTAGTGGGTGAGACTTGAATTCAGGGGTGACCCTCATTTCAAGTAAAGACAGCACCTGTGCCCTTCATTGTTCCCATAGCATCTTCCTCTGACCTGAAACAGAGAGGCACTGTAAAGAGTAAGAGTCCTCTGTTGAATCTGTTTTCATTATAACCACCTTGAATAGGTGATTATCTCAGCTATCATTGGAATCAAGGATGGAATTAATTGGAGATGATAAGATTTAGAAAAGGGTGGAGAAAAAAAAATCAATGACAGATGTGATTGGCTTAAACAACACTCTGATCTGTTCTATAGGACCTTTGTATAGTTTTTTTTTTCCTTTAACGAGGAAGCTCCCAACTGAGATCCTAACAAGGTGACATTCTGTCCTTTAAATGAAGGTGGCAAAGTGAGGGAAATGCAATGCACTTTCAATACACTTTAAACTGGGAGACTCAAGTGCACAAGCCCTTTCAAAGAATGCTAATTAATAAGGATTTCGTTACCATTTTACTTTGCAGTGTAGCAGGCTAATTCAAAACCTCCACCAATCAGGAAGCTACATAGTAAATTCAGATTTCAATTAAATATTTGGGTGATCAATCTGAGGTGCTGTTTTATTATTGATTTGAGGGGTTCTGAAAAATACAGCGTTACACGTCCCCAAGTTTTGCTACATCTGTTTAAATAACATTGTTAACATCCTGATAACTTTTTACACTGATAAACTTTAAAGTCTGTTTCAAAGCTCTTTTTCAAAAATGTCTGCTCTAGTGCACTGATAGTCTCAGAATTATTGCCCACATTGTCACACAGCAACAATGACCCAGAAAAACCAAAGCACTTGTTATGTTATGTTTGCTCTTCCTGCAGTGATTTAGAGGACAGATCTCAAACCCCAGTGCACTAGAGCGGACATTTTGAAAAGAGCTTTAAAGCTATCAGTGTAAAAAGTTGTCAGGATTTTAACAACGAAAAAGAAAAATGACAGGTACGTTATTTAAACAGTTGTAGCAACGCGTGCGGACGCGGAACGTGATATTTTTCAGAACCCTGCTGCTTTTAAAGTACTGATAATACCGTACTAAAAAACAACATTTTAACAGATTGAAAAGTTATAGTGCAGACATATTCAGATGTCCTGAGTCAGTCAGACCTGCTTTATTCCACTCCTGTAGTCCCTGTTCTCAAACACATTGAAATGTTCAAGCCAGAATATAATGGGAGTCAATGGGAACAGACTGGTCAATATCAATCAACTGGCTCTCAGCTAGTTAATATCTCACTTTAGGTAATACCATGCACGGGACTAGAAGTGGACCTGTAAGTAGAGTTGCTGTGTGCAGTACTGAAATATTCTGACATATAAAACAGCATCAAGCATACACTGCAGTGCCAGCCCCTGTTCTTACACTGTTATGTGAATAAGTGCGTTGTATGTGTGTAGTAACAGATTACTGGTGTTATTGATACAGTGAGAGAGGTGCAGTACCATGCAGCACGATAGATCAGCCTGCTTGTTTCGATACTTCTGTGCTTTAATAATTATTTTATTGTTTATTCGTGAACTCCTGCTCAAGTCAACTGTGCTTATTTTCTCCACTCTTGCTTCGTCCCTTTCTAGTGCTGTTAAAAGGGCTGGGCTGTAATATCAACATTAATCAGTTGTCTTACTTTTTTGGGCACAACTGTATGTCACAAAAAAAAAACCTTCTGCTCAAACCATAAAGTACATTGCATTTCCACATCCCCTCGCTGATTGTCCAAAATGTGTGGCGTTGGGATCACTCGGTGTCTGCTTAATTGGCTGACATTGTATTGGGCAGGATTTATACACATTTGTATTTACTGTAGTGCAGCAGATCAACAGAGAACAGAGAATTTAGATCAGAGGACAGCTCTCTATCACCATCTAGTGATGCGTGCATGGGTTCAGCCCAACATTGAAACTTATATATAATGTCTAAGTTTGCATGCCTTACCTTATGGGTTTAGCCCAACATTGAAACTTATATATAATGTCTAAGTTTGCATGCCTTACCTTATGGGTTTAGCCCAACATTGAAACTTATATATAATGTCTAAGTTTGCATGCCTTGCCTTCCAGAAAGACTGTTGCTGCTTTACTTGGTCCTTTCACCCCACCAGTGTCTGCTGGGTCAATGCATGTGACTGGGTGAAAGCATGCCAGTCAATAGGGGAAGCAGCTGGTTGGTTAACGACAGCGAATGGGGTCTCAAAGGGTGGGGTCAAAGGTGAAATGACCCAGGAACTGCAAGACAGGCTAAAAGCATGGCTTGCAAACAGAGATTTCTTTAACCTAGCAGATATACCACAAAAATACTTGCTTGTTAAAATGTTTTGTTCAAAACTGCACATTTGAGAACTATATAAACGAATGGATGTGTCGGCAGAGAACATGTATGGAACTATTTCGTGAGCCGCAATTATTTTAATATTCAATTCTACCCTGATATACAGGCATAAAGTTAAAAATAAATAAAATGTAATTTGAAGATGCTTACTCTGTAATATATTGCACTATTCCAGACAGAATCGAATTTCAGGAATAATTTCTTAATTCCCTTTTCTGTGAATAAATTCTTTAATACTTGGCAAGCTGCAAAGCCAGACTACTTAAAACAGTAACGAAAAAGCTGCAGTGAGCTGCATGAGTGAAAGATACAGGCTGAGAAATAATTAATTTGCCTTGTTGCAACTGCTGGCCCTCTTCCAAAAGAGCTTGACAAGATTCATTACAAGGAAAAACACAGTAAAGACAGGAAACAGGGTTAAAACACGTTCTTATTTAAGGGAGATAATGCAAGGGCTTGAGGTCTGAGGAGGCGATCTCTTCATTGCTGAACAGTAATGTTAAGAGTGGCTCCTGCTAGTCAACCCCAGAGTTCAAACAGAATTAAAAGCACACAGACACAGCAATTGGGTACGGTGCCTGCCAAGGCATTTTAAAAGCTTACAAAGTGACTTTAATTGCCATTTGAATTGCTTGTTTTACATCCCCTTACTGCAGTGACTCATTGAGGATATGTGAAAAAAAAAATACAACTGTCCTGTCGAGTTCCTATGATCATCTATCTTGTGATCTTGACGCAGCGGTTTGAAATGTCGAGACCCTGAGATCACTTGTGATCTGGACATAACGCAGTTCTATACCCCCACCCTCACCACTGTCCCTAATGAGCCACTGCAGTCATGGAGTTTGCAATCATGCTGTGCGGTTCTGGGTTCTGTCGCTCCAATACTAGATCATGCCTCTCTGCTTTTATCTAAGCTGCTTGGAGCTTGGTTGGAGAATCCTAAATACCATGATCCCACGGTTTAATTATGCGTTTGCCTTAACTCTCTGGTCGTTACAATGCTTTACCGTGCTTTTACTGTGGTCAGCTTATAGAAGTGATGAGGCCATGTCTGAAGCAGGCAACTAGAACTCAAGGGAATACAATAAAAGACACTCCTAAATGGGTCTGTAAAAAATGTAATTTGAAGTTAATGTTTAAGAGGTTACAGTGTGATTCATTTGGCTCAAAACACTCCTCCGAAGGTGAAGGAGTTATTACCAGATTTCAGGGGCTCGTAAAAAACGGTTTGGAGATTTGGCTTCCTGGTCACAGATGGGGGGAAAAATGCAGTTGCTGCCCCTAGGGATCATCAAGATTTGTGTGTATTTTGACGTTTTAAAATGTTTATAGAGCACCGGTCTTGAGGTTTATTCTATTCACCGCTGTGAAAAAAACACTTTACCATCATCTAGATTTAAGTAGCTTGCCGTTTGAGCCTAAGAAATTTATCTTAACGGGAAACACTTTTCAGTCAAGAATGAGTTGTGCTTTAAGGAGCACTGGATTACACCACATTCTTGTGATGCGCTTTTCATATGAAAGCTGCTGTAATTTGAACATAATCCAAAAGGTAGAAAAGGGGATTATTTGAAAATATTAAGAAAAGAAACAATCACTCGATCAAGAGAACACAAACTCAACCACCTAAAGCCATCTCTAAACTGCGTGACTGCTAGGACCCAACCTGCACAGTTCAAAGGACGCATTCACATGGAGTTCAGTAGTTCAAATGAAATGCTTGCATCATGTAGCCCAAGAGTTTTAGGGTGTTGGTATTTAAAAACTTCACGTAGGGCTGGAGTTATTCCATTAAAGAATGGCTGAATAACACACGAGCCCTCACAAGGGTCAAGGAGTGAAATAACCACAGCACTCTGCGGATGTTCATGGACCTTTCTATGTGTAGAGCAAGGATAACATATGGAAAAGAAGCCTAAATTAAACAGCTCAATACAGAGAATTACTTTCCTTCGATCGAGCGCCGACCAAAGAGTAGGGTCACGTTTAATATGGCAATATGAAATCATTTGATTTGCAATTCCCATCTGTGCAATATTTGAAAACTGTAAATTACAACAATAACCAAGATATCTGTAACACATTTCCGTGCTTATGATTCTGGTTTTGCAAAGTCTGCATGTTTCAGCATGTATCCTGATGAATACACAGGAATCTAAACATTCATGACCATAAGCGCTGTGTAGGTGAGGTTACCGTGATCAAAGTCGTCAATACAGTCTTGCAGGTATCGTTTCTCATCAAAAGTAGTTTATTACACAGAAAGCAGACGTCTCACAGCATCACAGTACAGTGAACACAGTGAAATACTGGGTAATAATGAACAGCACTGAGAATCACAAAGGGCCTTCCCAAAGCACTTTATATTTAACCAGCAATAAGATAAGCATTCATTAACATATAGCTTGCTACATACAGCAAACATCCCAGAATTACCCAATAATAGCTAACCTCTTACCATGCTACTGTCTAAACAGAAAACATTCTTTACCCTAAAATCAGTTCGACCAAGTTTCCTTTTATGAGGTCCTGAAACATATTGGAAGGTGTTTATCATTTTATGGAGAGGCACCTGGACATATTGGAAGGTGCTTTTATAATTTTATGGCATCATATAAAAACTCCCCCACTGGCAAGCTACTGCAGAACAGCACACAGGGACTAATTTAAACTGTGAGAGAGCATTTACCAAATACACATACCAATTTCACCTAGACGCAGTTAACAAAAAATAAAAACACAACTCATGTAGGCATTTTAATTTTTGTTCAGTGTTTATTTTACAAACAAGGCAAAATGTGTTTTGGCGCACAAACTGGTCTGATTTGTAACTCCCCCAAAAAAATCCTAGAAGGCCAAGATTTGTCTGCTAGAGGGAAATCTCAAACTGGAATTAAAAGGAATTCATAAAAAAAAGGAAGGCTTTTGGGTACAAAGGTTTGTGCCATATTTAAAAAGATTTATCTGAATTCACAACAGGACAGATTTATTCAGCATTTACTTCAGAGCAATGGAAGGGAATGCGATCGTGTAGCTTGGACAGGAACAAGGTGAGGAGCAACCAAAGAAAAACAGATATACACTTCACATGGGTGAAAAAAATTACAGAAACTTCTCCCCGTTTCGCAGCCAGTCCTATTCTAAAAGCATCATTTATTCAGCCCCAATCTCTTGTGCTCTGTTCAGAGACACACTACACAGATAGGGGTTCCTAGTTCTGTTGCTCCAGCATTTAATCCAGCGGTCCCCGTCTGTCTTGTGCACACTGGAAGAACGCATGTATATCTGATCATTGTCTGTGCTAGGAAAGGCATGCAAGACCTTTGAACTGCCGGCTCTTCCTACACTGCACAGTACAGCAGGTGGAACCAACACAGATGAAAGGTCAGGGGTCATGTTTTTCCAGGTCAAGCAGATTCTTGCAGATCTGCGCAGGGTCTCGTTACAGCAACCTGCATGACATCACAAGCAGCTGCCTGCACAGACCTTGCAGCCAACTGCGCAGCGTTCATAAAAGTAACGGTCACAGCACTACAGAGAAGGGGTCAAGCTATACCTTTCACGGGTCAAGATCAGAGAAGAAATGACACTTTGGTCATTCATTTCCTATTACAAAATGAATGATAACACTTTACAATTTCTTTACAACTTGGTAATACACATGTACAAAGTAATTTGTTTGCAAAATATTGCATTAACAGAACCCAATGCATGCAATTAAAAAAAAAAAAAAAAAAAAAAAAACCAACATAGGCCTACATAAAAAAATTGACATTTTAATTAAATAAATGACAAAGTAATTCCAAAACTGCAGAGCACAACCACACTCTATCTGTGCCTCTGAAAACAAAGTGTGCTTCTCTTGCAAGCAATGTAATACAATTCAGACATATACACACACACACAGTTAAAATACTACCTATGTGTCAGATGGGAACACACACACACACATTTGCAAACACATTTCATCTTGGAGGTTGGAAGTACCATTACGTGTTTGTTGTCCTCAAAATAAAAGGCTCAATCACAGATTTAATATTCTAGTTACTATCACAGCGTTTCTCAGTTGCAGAACAGGAATACCATTTCACTACCAACAAGATCCTATTTATAAAACATTTAAAAACATTGCCTTCATAAAACACTTTAAAAAAGAGGCTTATTTTATATGCCGATGCTGGAGTTTCCAGTAAGGGTGTAGCGATCGTCAGTTTAATTGATCGAGAAAGGCTCTAGTTTAAAAAGGGGTCAGCTGCAAGCTCTGATGACCCCAGTAAAAAAAGGGCCACACGTGTGTATCAGAGCACCCTGAAAATCCAAGCCTGGGGAAGCACCATTTAAAAAGTGTGTGCTACACAAGGAAGGTCAGACATTTCAGGAGGCCAAGTGCTTAACCCTTTAGGGACCAGGCTTTGACCAATCAGCATTTCATTTATAAAAAAAAAAAAAAAAAAAGATTTTCTAAAACAACTTTACAGTAGGCTATAGTTAATGCAATGTTCATTTATTTGGTCCTTAAAGGGTTAAAAAATCTGCACTATGCAGCATGGAATGCACCCATGTCAACTTGAATTGACCAGTTGTTGCACCAAAGACCACATCATCTGATATGGAATAATCAAAGCTTCTAGCAGTGTTTGTGAATGAACATTCCCCCAGGGAAGTGAGGGAGTGGTGAATGCATTACATCATTGCTTCTCATTTATACAAATGCACCCACTGAACAACTTTTTTAAAATTTTTAAAAAGGCACTAGCTATACAAGTTTCACCTAAAAAACTACAACAAAACAAAACAGTGGCTGTCTAAAGGAGGACTGCCTCTGCTGAACAGTTTCCTTCATCACACGCTGTTCTCCTCCTCCTCCGTTTTCGAATCGTCTCCACTTTGTGTAGGCTGGACGTCATTGATGGCTTTTACCTTGATGGCACCATCAGTGTTCGTTTCTTCCTCCCTGGCCTCCTGCTTCTCCTTCTCTAACTCGGCTTTGCGCTCCTTGTCCAGCAGCCTGTAGTTGATGCCCATTCCCACAAACAGGAACACGCTGGCGACGACTAGGATCCCTCCACAGGCATAGTAGGTGTAAGCATAGTCATCATAGATGTCGTGCAGATAGCCTCAAAAGGAAAAACAAGGGAACGCTTTAAAAGTCAGGACACAACCCATGCTGAAGCACGTAAGCCTACAAAGAAGAAATGTTAAGAAGTACTGCTCGAGGCATATTGCACACAAACTCCACAGTTATTTACAACAGGGATATCAGGATGTCAATATTTGAAACAGCATGTTAAAAGCCTAGCATTTTCCTAACTTTCATTAGCTTTATTCCTTCAAAACAGGATATCCAGAAATACTCCCAACAGGATTGACAGACTCTTTGTAAAAACATTTCTGTATATTTATAATTTTTGTACAGAACACCCTCAACAGCCAAGACAGTGTGGAATGAGACAGCGCGGATAACGACTGTATGCACAGAGATAGATAGAGAGCAGGAGTAGATCCCTTACCAAGCAATGGAGGTCCCAACAAAACAGGGCCACATTCCACAATAGTGACCAGCCCGACAGCACTGGAGAACCTCTGAGCTCCGACCAGATCCATCAAGGTTTCAAACAAGACGGAGCTCAACCAGCCAAAAGCAAACCCAAAGATGATGGCGTAGATGACGAATCCCACGAAACCGGTCGTGATGTGGGGGGCTAAAAGATGGCACACTCCATTGTACAAGATGGAAACGGCAAAGAAGTACTGAACCCGGGGCCGTACCCACTTGGTATTGGCTAAAAGACCCATGGACGGCCTGGCAAACATGTCCACAAAGGCCAAAATGGACAGCAGGAAGGCCGCTCGCTCCTTATCCACGTGTTTGCTCTTGGCGTAATTGCTGAGGTAGATCAGCGGGGAGAAGAGACCAAAAAACATGGTGACGTTGCCCAGCAGGTAGAGCAAGAATCCCCGGTGGGTGAACAAGGTGAGATCGATGAAGCTGTTCATCTTCTGGTACACTGTTAATTTCTCTTTCGGCTTCCCCGACAGGAGGTCTGCGCCGGCTTCTCCAGCTTTCCCCGATTCCTGCGCGACATCCATGGCTTCTACTTGCTTGGCTGTTTTTGGCTTGGGGCCGATGGGTCTCATGAGGGATCCAGCCACGCAACAGTTCAGTAGCAAGCTCCCCAGGATGAGAAAGCTCCCCCTCCAGCCAAACGTGTCGAATAACCATCGGTTGAGGGGAGAGAGGATGGACAGAAACACGGGACTGCCCGCCATGGCTATGCCGTTGGCGATAGGACGCCTCTTGTAAAAATACTTGCCGATCATGGTCAGAGCTGGGTTCAGGTTGAAAGCTAATCCCAAACCTAGGAGCCAAAAACAAAAAGAACGGTATTATTCGTTAAATCAACTCAAGAATATATAGTGTGGTTCTCGAGTCAGTAGATGTGGGGCAATGGTGGAGAAAAGGGTACCGATCAAAGACTGCACATGCTGTGCTCAATATTGTCACAACTTCCACGGTGGCCCAATATAGGCCCATTTCCATTCTTTCATCTCTGCAATGAGTGACGCACAGGATCGACTATTGGAAACACAAGAGCACTTCATGCAAGAAACCCCATGTCCGTTACTGAACTAGCTACTAGGTGTGTGCCATTATACGAGAAACAAATGTACTGTGACGATGCATTTCATACACATTGGTCGGGTCTAAAGTCTTTGCTAAAACTTTTGTGGCATTACAGGACCTAATAATCCCACCATAAATGGGGAACTGAGGAATCTGAACATTGTATTGTTCAGTACCTATGCTAGACTGTTGAGAAACACTTGCAGTCTTTTAAAAATACCGGGATAAGTTTGAGCAAAATAACTGCTCTTCAGAATGACCTTGGACGTCAAATAAATCACATCCCCATTACCAGTCACATGCTCAGAAACATACCAAGCTTATACCAGGACTGGCTACACTTAACAATACGTTGCAATTTTCAAAGACACACCTCCTACGACTCCCACGCAGAAGTAGAGCCCTCCCACGGTGTTGCAAAACGAGGCTGCCACCAAACCAGCGCCGGACAGGCAGCCCCCAGCCATCATGACAGGACGGCTACCATACTTGTTCACCAGGATACTGCTTATGGGACCTGGACAGAGGGAGAGAACATAAGAACAAGACAAAACCGAAGCGAGAAGCCTCAAAATAACAGCGAAAGCTCGACTAGCTGGGTAATAACCTCATGGGAGACAGACAGACGTGTTGGTCACACTATTTAAAAGGGCCGTTTATGAACATAACACATTGTTAATTTTTAGCTAAGGGTTACAGTTAATAAACCTGATTTAAATTAGCTAAACATTACTACAGTAACAATTTGAACCGAATTCAAGCATATGATCGACTGGGTATTGATCAACCATAGGGCTCTGGTGTTTGATTGCTCATCCATAGGGCTCTGGTGTTTGATTGATCATCCATAGGGCTCTGGTGTTTGATTGATCATCCATAGGGCTCTGGTGTTTGATTGATCATCCATAGGGCTCTGGTGTTTGATTGATCATCCATAGGGCTCTGGTGTTTGATTGATCATCCATAGGGCTCTGGTGTTTGATTGATCATCCATAGGGCTCTGGTGTTTGCAGTTTTAGCTGGCTTATTATATATTAACCAACTTGCACTTGTTATGCTGTTTGCTGTAGTACACATACGTATTTGCCTTTTATTCTTTATTTCAGGTATTCAAATACATAAAAATGTTGACCCCCGTGTATTCTCTTCAAACTATCCGAAATGCCCATCCCTGCTCTCAACCCAATTCCTTCCACAACAAAAAAAAAATCGACCAACTAACCATGGCTTTGAACAATCTTACACGCTTCTGCCCCCTCCCTCACTTCAACAAAATGTCATGTTGCCATGGCAAAAACAAACAATGCAAAGCAGCTTCAACTGCTCTGAGTTCAGTGTCCCTGTAAGGGTAGAGACTAGTCAGGAATGTCATCTGAACGAAGAGACGGTCCAGCTGGAATGAACACTGATACGAATAGCAGGCGTGCTGTTCCATTGTAAAGCATGCAACGCTGAGCCAGCCTGTGCAACACAGCATTATTATAGTGAAGTTGAGCTGCTTGTGGTCGCGAGACACTCACGATTTCAAACAGGGTCTCAATAGGTCCGGCAGAATAACCACAGGACAGGAAATGCCTGCACTGTTGCACTTGTTAAACCTACACAGCGAGGAGAACACTGTGCATGTACAGGGTAAAGTAAACAGACGCTTTGGTTCGTCAGCCCAATATAATAAGTGTGTCTGCTTGATTTAGCATTAGGATTGAGAGTGAAGTTATAACTGGCCGTTGGACACGTACTCTACGGTCAGACTCATCAAGCATTAAGTCCTGTGCTGTGTTTTGCAGTACTTTATTACTCTGGTCTTCATTGTGTTGCAATTCGGAGGTCTGATGCCATGCACCAGAAACTGATTTGCAGGTTATTTTGTAAAGTTGAATTATGGAGCTGTTATTATTAGTAACTTTAAAAAGTAGTATCAACTATTAAAAATGTAATACTGTACAGATAAAGCACTCCCTCAGACCCATAAATGGATCGAGTCAAAAAAAAAAAAAAAAAAACCATGGAAAGATAAACATGTCATTTTCAGACTTGATAAATAATGCAATTTTTAGAAGTACATATTTAAGGGATTGCAGATTTACAATCCACTGTGGGAAGCGTACATCAGCATTTTAGTGCTATGTTCTGTGGGAATAGTTAAACACTGAAGAAATACATATTGCAGTCTGTCTGGGAATTTAACAATGAAAGTATTCTCATACTTCGAGAATGCCAATGTTTATGCAAGCCAACATCTTTCTTTTGGCAGGGTCTATTTTAATGATCTAAACAGCAGGTGATCTTAACACTACCATCCCTGAACTCATACCCCTCTCCTGCTGCCAACCCATTTAATAATTCACTAGCAGGGTTAACACAGCGTTAAGGAGCAGAAGCATCAAAGCAGTCATGTCCCATCAATACTAAACCTGCGAATAATGAGGATCATTTCAGACTTACTCTTGGGGTCAGGAAATGAATGTTGATGAATCACGCCTACAACTTTATATTGCTGCCTCAAGTCTTGGAGGAGTCATTTATGACTTCACCACCCTCTTACCACGCCCCTGTATGCCAGGATGCACGTACACACTGGCCTAGCCGTGGCTGGTTTGTGGCATCACAAATTGAATCTGTTTATTATCAATGCAAAGCTCTTGGCTGGGATACTTGAATGTTGTAGCTGTCTTGAGTTTTCATTTTGCAGGAACCCAGGAAATTGACAGCGTCATAAAGACCTCCGTTTATAGTGTCCTTCTATAGCACAGTATCACACAACAGCAAGCTGCTGTAGGATCTTGTCCTTACTGTATGTCAGGAGGTAGGCGTCCCCCAAACCTGGAGGGCAATTTCACAAGACTGCCGGAAAGGTACAAACAAAAAAAGGATCAAAGTACCTAGTAGGACTGATTGACCTTAAAAGGTAGTCTTCAGCAGGACCAAAGGCTGTACACAAGAGCATAATAGAATTAGACATTCCTTTAGAAATCAGGCTTCAGCCATTTCAGTAAAACTTGACCTCTGTCCAGTCGCAAAATGGGACGTCAGAACACTGAGCATTGTTTAGATTTGTTTGCCTCGTTTGTCCACAAAACCTTCTCTTTGTGCTGCAGTCGAGAAGGGCTGAAATGTACACAGAAAGGGTACAGAACAACTCAAAGCTAATGAGGAATGGTTTATCCGAATTGAGGTTAATGAGCTTCGTTTGAATTGGAAAGCAGGTTTAGAGATTGAGGCATACAAAAATGTTTGAATTGGTGCCCGCCAGTTTAGATTTGCACTGGACATTTGCCTGCTGAAATAACAAACGGATTCATTCATTCGGTTATTAGATAAACACAAAAAAAAAAAAAAAATCTTTGCCAAAACGTATGCAGGGTTTGGATCGTTTCCTTTATTCCAGTGTCCACCCAACGTAGAGGTACAGTCCTCTTATAAACCATATGCAGAAACTAAGGATATTAAAAACACAACTGAATTTCAGAAATGCCCAAAGAATGAATTCAGTTAATTTCTTCAGAAGCCGAGATGTTAAAATAGGCTGGATGCAGTAATGCAGTCAGCACTCGCATATCCGACGCTGTCAGACTCTGATTTCAGGGACGGTTAAACAAGTGTGACGCATATCTGATTATTTCATTTCGGCCCTTTCCAACCCTTGTCCGTTTTACAGGGAACACAAAAAAGATACAATGTCAGAAATTCATAGCTAAAAGGACTAAAGTAGGCTTCTGTAAAGATGTACTGTAGTTGGTTTTGTTGGTACAGTACTATGCAGTAAAGCAAGAGGACATCTATTAATAGCCAAACGTTTTCAGAACCCATTTGTCCGTACATGCAGAAGGCCGTGTCACTATTTGAGGGAGGGGAGTGCGGTTTTGTGTGACCATTGAAAATATACATATATTCATAAAATCAGACATTTCTTGAACTCTGCTTAACTAAAAAGTCTTGTTTTTGACAATGGAGTCTATCTCCAATGGTCACAAGCAACACTAGAGCAGCGGGATATTTCCTGCCACAGTCATTTCCCACAGCGCAATTATCTCGATTTGCTAAGATATTGTTGACGGAGCATGATTTGAGTAGCTTCTTGTTTCTTCAAATTTCCTGCACCATAACAGCAGACTTGCACATGCAATTATCTAGCATGCATGCCCGCTGTGTTGGCGAACAATGCTTCAGTGATAGTTGGCAACAGCCAACTCCCAACCTCACTGGATCATGCTGTGAATTTCCCGGCTTGGTTATGAGTATTAATCCTGCCCCGATGTAAAGTGAAATGCACGGCAGATTTCATTGCCACTTGTGGTCTTGCTTTGGTCGCTGGATCAGGACAATAGTACTGCGCCCAGGTGCCCAATTCATATCTGTAGCCTTACGATTAAGCCATTTTTATTTCTGAACTGTGGTCTCTAAGGCGAGGTCTTAAAAGCCCAGTGCTTGAAAATAACTGTTGTAGTATTATTGAGAACTCTTAAACTTATGCAGAATTATTGCAAGAATCTGAAAGGCAATCGTCTGCTTGACCCACTTTCTTAGTTTCATGAGAAGACATTGAGGCCTGCATTTTACAACTCAACGTACAAACACTGGCATGGCTTGAAACCAACACAAGCCCTGCATCCTAGTCAGTGAAAATAGGATTCTCCCCTGCAGGACTGACAGATTTATGAATTTGTTTCCAACCCAACGCAGCGCTTTTAAAACGCTCAGGAGCTCCTCACCTCCACCATACATCACCGCCAGCATGATCGAAGAGATCCAGGACACCTGGCTGCTGGTGGCGTTGAATATCACCTCTATCTCCTTGAAGAAAACCGTGATGGACTTGGAGAAGGCGTAGGAGAAGCCGATGGAAATGAAGGCTCCGACCACCACGGCCCATCCCCAGCCCCCCTCCGGAGGCGTGTATCCCACAGGACCTCCCAACGCTACCGGCATCTCTGCTCTGGATGGCTACGGACCTCAAAGAAAACTAGATCTGCAAGAAACAAGAAACAGATCTTAGATCAAGGAACGTCAGTCTCGTGGTTTGTAATTTCAACTTGAACATTAGGACAGAGACAGATCTCAGTAAATTCATTACAGCATTGAATAAAAGTGTATTTTGCATTTATTTTGCAAAACATGACAAATGGTTAGACAACTTTGTTTGCTTAATGGATTAATCCATATATATATATATATTAAATTCCCAATATTACTTTATTTTATGGTTTATCACACAGTATTAACACAGTATTGGCAATTAAAATGTGTTTTAAAAAAAAAGACAAGAAATAAATCATTTAGCTTTACTTAAAAAAACATTATTGTAAAAAATAATGATATTCAAAGTCTGTGCAAGGCTTGCATTTAATGCTATGCTAGTTTATCATTTACCACTCGAGCAAATAAAAAAAGCAACTAGTCAACATTATTCACAGTTTAAGGTAGAAAAGACCTTTAACCTAAATACAATCAAGCACAATGATTTGTAATGTGGATTAGCCATCAGTATCCCCAGTGTAGTGTGCTTCCTAGCACTGCAGAAAAACATCCTAATCATTAACCAGTGAACAGGGTGCACCTTTAGTGAAAAACAGCAAAATATTTTGAAGTCGTCAAGTCTTCCTGGCAAAAGCAACAAGAAACACAGGCACGTTTAACAGAGGTTTAGCATGTGTGAACAAGCACAGCTGGTGCCACTAGAACAGCGCAAACTCCCCACAAACGATCACTTCCACCCACATGGAACGAGGAGCTTCAGGGCTCATCATTCTGGAACGCAGTCCCACCTGAGAGTCAGGAATATTCCTCAGATCACACAGCTCGACCGCCAAAGACTGCTGCTCTCATTAGCACAGGAGTTTCCATCCTTCCAGGACCACATTAAAAGTGTAACACCTTTACTGTACATCAGTGAATGACTACATACTGGAATTAGTAGTCAATTAACATCATAGCGAAAAATAAGTCATACCCCTTCCTCCTTCAATACAACCACACTCACTCTCTCTCTCTCCACATACAACCCCCCCAAAACTCATCATGGACAAATCCAGGATAAGTAGGTTTTATAAGAAGTATCTTGTTAGCAGTGGTGCAATCATTTTAAGTTTTATTTCAGACGCGGATAACACGATTCATCATTATTTTATTTATTTAATATCTTCATAAAATCGTCTTTTGTTCATACACCAATTTAAACCAAATGTATTCTAGTTTCCATGTCCTATGTGTGTTAAACTGACAATAGCTTCATTTTAGTGTGCCACATGACTCGTGACTGATACTTGCTGCCACCAAAGTAGATCCTAATTATAGCTGCTCTGGATGGCATCAGATATAAATGCTCCAGGGGAATGGGCCACCAGCCCTCTCCGTTCTTTAGAGTGCACACTAATGTATTTTTGGTATGCAGGCACACACTGTTCCTCGGGGAGACTGCACAATGTGATCTGCCTTTAAAAATCACTCCGGTCTTGGAAGAGTCACCTTGCCACTCTCCTGTTACATGCCGAGTCAAGTCGCTGCACAGTGTAATAATTACAGACACATATGCATTGGTTTCCTCTGCACGGTATCTTCATACCTCCTCTTCTAAATGTCTTTAGAGTGGGAACGGTGGGTTTTCACAATTCCTGAGGAAAATACTTCCTGTTTATTAAACCACAGGGTCACCATATCAGTTCACAGGAATTCAAATGAACTGGCAGCCTTCAACAGAAAGGGCCAGCTCTTCATTTAAGGTTTCCAGCTTTCTTGTGGGCACAGTCCAGCAGTCTGTCTATCCACTCCACTGCTTTACATATCTAGAAGTGCTTATCCAGCTGTAGCAAAGAATATTCCAAGCAAGGAGCATCAGGTGAGCCTGCTCACTCAGAAACATGGCACAGTTACACATGGATTACTATGCCATGATACTGACAGCTTGAGTTTTAGATTTACAGCTGTGGCAGAGGATGCACTATATGCTACCAGCATTTTAACAATATTTGTAATTCAAGGAGCTTGTGCATGGTTTGGGAAAAGTGGACAGATCTTGAATGAAAGTCTGGTTTTACAAGAACATAAATTTCTAACATTACATTAGTGATGAGAACAAAATTAAGTTCCACTGTCCGCTCAACAAAAAGCACAGTACTCCATTCTACTGGGCTCCTAGAAAACCAGGCGGACCGGTACGATTGTTTAAAGTTGTTAGAAATGATTTCTTTGCTTACCACCAGTCTTCGAGGACAGGACAATGTTCTCGGCTGTATGCTCAAGGTGTGCAGCAACAAGCCCACTTCCAGGACCCCAGACAATGCTTCCCTTTCCCCCCCAGGTTCAACAGACTTACTCAAAGAATGACGTGCAGTGCCGGAGAGGAACCGATTCCACTGCTGAAAAAGGAAAGAGAGCAGCCCTGAAGTTCAGCAAGCGCAGCAGGGCTGTTTGATTTGGTCACACTAACATCATCCTATTGGCCTGCAACGTCACAGACACACCCCCTGTTTTTATTGCTCTTAAATCACAAGTGCAGGATGTTTTTTTGGAAGAATTAAAAAAACAAAAACAGGTTGGTTTTATTGATAAAACCCTCAATTATCCAGTTTAAAATTGAGGGGCTTTTGCTTATATAACATTCTTGCACATTAAAAAAAATGTATAATACAAACTGTATTAAACAAATTTCTGTACATCAACTAAAGTTTCTGAAGTTAAGAGACGGAAGACTTGTAAACTCGTTGCGAGGGACTTGTGTCTTTGCCAGAATTAGATTACGACAATAAAGCTATTCAATGCCTCGGTACCTGTACCTCAGGTTAATGAAAAACCTTTTAAGACCTGTGGTTAGCATTGCTACTGGTATGTATTGTAGGTCAAGAGACAACTTCTGGCCATTTCCCAGTTCAAGCTAAGAACACGTTTAAAAGTACAGCATGTTTTCTGCACAGCACTGTCCCTCGTTAGAGTTTGCATATAGATAGAGAATATAGGGGGTGTATGAAGGCTGTCTCATTACAGTACTGTTTCCTATATCTACTGTCAATCAATTATGATTCAACACTGGCTATTGAGAACCAGAATCAGGAGGGTATGTTCCATCTGCCAGACTTACATTTTTATACAGAGAACAGCTGGTTGGCTTCCAATTGCCAAGTGCAGTCTTCAGCACAAGACGCAAAACCTGGGGTTTGCTGATGCAATGCAAAGCCTCGGTTTCATACAGGGATAAACCATTCAAGCCAGCAGGCTTGTAAAGGCTTGTAAAGTTGTTAAACGCATCCCCTTTTCACAAAGGGTTAGCTTTCAATCTGCAAGTTTTGCTGGCACTTTGAGAAGGTTAAAAGCAACAAATAAGGGCCATACTGTTAAATAAATTGTATGGTTCTGGTTGCACGCTAGAATAATACCTAAAACTGTGTTTGAAGTGGTCTGAGCCGTCTTGAGCTTTACCAGGCTTGCATTCAACCCACCTGGCTGTGTGCTGCGTGACCACAGCTGAAATGAAACAGCCTGAACTTCATTATTACCAGGGAGTCCTGCTGACCTATCACAAGGCAGCAGAGTCTTACTAAACTGATCTTGCAGGAGTCATTCATTGGCAGATAGTGCTGGAGTTTAAAGTGTCTAGTTTTCACTCCTGGACTTCACAACTTTAAAAACTTTATCAAACATTATTACCAATTCAACAAGTATCTTCCGCTTCCCTTTTTATTTTATTTTTTTTTTATTTATTTTTTTTAAAAACCCTGATTTTATCAGTGCTTTGATATTTTTGGTCCAGCGCTGTTCCTGACAATAAAAAAAATGATTCTCATTACACATTATAGAAAACACAGTGCTCTTTATTAAAAAGGTAACATAGCATGATATAGTTTACAGCAGCTGTAGAACCACACCCGATTAAACAGACATTCGAACTGTCAATTCCTGGGATGGAAACAGGCAGTTTCCATCCCAGAACTCGCCAAAAACATTTAAAAAACATTTGTGGTTATATTTTTAGCAGAGATGTATTCATTTCTGCAAATTCAAGGACCACCTAAAGATTCACCAAAAACATGTTAATATGAAGGCATGCACACTTGTGTGCCGTCAACTAACTAAATATAATTTTTTTAAAAATGTAAAAAGTAACAGCCGCCATGCCCTTTAATCTGCAGAACGCCCTGTTGAACAAAACTAGAGCCATTCTTGTCTTTCCAAAGGCTGCCTAGTCAACAGCACATTAAAAACCAGGAAACCCCACATTTTTCACCGTTGGATTACGCAGCAAGATCTCAGCTAGTTTAGTGGCTTTGCTCCGAGAGCAGGGCAGCAATCCACAAGCAGTCCTTCCACGGCTGCAGCAGCCAAACTCAGCGGTGAACTTCTCAGGTTACAGCTGGGCAGAGCTGCTACCTGCACAATGCACAGCTCAGCCTCTGGAGTGGCACCACGATACAGGGGGAATGCAAACTCTACTGGGGTGCCACAAGGACAGTGCAGGGAGACTCCAACTGGACACGCTGCAATGCCAAGCTGCCATTAATATTTCTTAAGCCTTGGTTTTTGAAATGTCTTGCCATTCGTTAAAACACCAGCATGCCACATATCTTGGTTGGCACTGCAGCCTCAGCAGCTCTTAACGGGCCCCATTCATAGCAATGCCACGTATACAGAGCAACCATTCATAGCAACAGCTCTGACTTCTGACATGCCGCTGAAAGAAAGAACACATTTATATATATATATATATATATATATATATATATATATATATATATATATATATATATATATATATATATATAGTGCTTTAAAACAAGCGCCAACAAACTCAACAAAAAGACACTACTGCCATCTTTCAGCAACGTCTCCACTCCAAAAACAGAGACTCCAAGAAGTCATGTGTTCCGTGCTGCCGTCCAGAAAGCAGACTGCATGAACCGTGGGGTTCTCCTGCGATGACCGCTAAAAACAGGCGGAGGACGAAGTCCAGGGCAATTCACCTGTGCTGTAAAAAAATAATCCAGAGTGCAAGCTGATGAAATAACACGCTTCATGCCAATCAAGTAATCCTTTAGTTTGAATATTAGCAGGTTCAGATATCGAATTTAGACCTAGAAAATAAAGACCTGGACTAGACTGGCCTTCAGGGGCCATAGTTAGTAACACAACTGACCTCTACAAATAACGTTAGCATTGTTTTAAAGCATTTCATCAGAGTTCTAATCAATTCCAGCAGCTCAGGAAAAAAAGGTTCAAGGAAAACCAGGCTTTATCCTTTATCTGAGATATTCCAGATGCAATTTTACCGAAAGCTGTGTGTCAGCTAAAAACGGGTTTCCTGCTGAAGAGACCGGGCACCCTGCCATGGAGCCTTGCCAGAGCTATTCCTCTGTATGGAGCTGCTGCAAGTCTGACCCAAGAAAGCTCTCTGCACAGCAACAGAAGTGTCAAGCAGGGCTCGTCCCGAAGCTACTACCCCTCCAGTGCACCTGTAACTACCCCATTACATCATGAGATGGGTGTGA